>PVLA01002551.1:147500-263694 GCA_004027455.1 Hydrochoerus hydrochaeris | reverse complement strand
ATTGTGAAATTTTACCTTCTGTGAGTAGTATGAGAGAGTTTATACAAAAGCTTTAAATGAAAGAGCTCATGGGGGAGGATTTACAAAATTCCTGTGAGACAACTGCCCTGAGACACTGGACAGGCAGCCAGAGACGGGCAACTAGGACACATATGTTACACCACCGGCCGCCTAAGACAGGCACAGGACCAATTGCTGTTCTGCAGGCCCATGACGGGTAAGGCCTGGTTGGGTTCATATGAAAAGTCCTTGACCCTAGACAGGCGCTGTCCTACAGGCAGCCAGAGACAGGCAACTAGGACACATATGTTACGCCACCAGCCGCCTAAGACAGGCACAGGACCAATTGCTGTCCTGCAGGCCCATGACGGGTAAGGCCTGGTTGGGTTCATATGAAGAGTCCTTGACCCAAGACAGGCGCTGTCCTCACAGGGCCTGCCATACTCTTATAAAGTGATAAGGGAGGAGATGTAGGGGGCGGCGTGATAGCTTCACAGCTGCTGCTCCATCTCTCCCTCCTGTGGGCATCTGGTGCGTCTGCTTACATTTTCCAAGCTAATTAAGTAACAAGATTAAAGTGTTACAAAGGTGAAAAAAGTTAGCAAATATATACTCCAGCTTCTAAAAATAAAATAGATTCAGATTCACTCACAGACTGGTGTGCAATGTCTTCTGTCTCTCACTCGCCGACTCCTTGACCACCTTTGGGACCCCTGAACCCTGCTGCAGCTGGACTCCGGCACATAATATTTGTATAAATTACTCATTTCATTTGACCTTTTTAAAAGCAAAATTTCATCTTTTCATTGTTGAGCTAATTCTCTTTTTTTGAAACAGTAAACTAATAAAGATGTAACTACTTTTGTAGATTTAGTTAGTTTCCTAATTGATAATTATAATAATTTTTGCTATCATATAGCTAATTATGTTTGATTTACTCTTATTTCACTTTTTCTATTAACGCTTTGGGATAGATTTTTACATAAAATTTAAGATGCTTTGAAAATTTCCAATTTCACCTTGGACCATTTGCATTCTGATTTTTTTGGGCATAGTTTTCAAATTAATATATTCACAAAAATTTATTCCTCAAAATTACTGTAACACACACACAACCCTATTTCTTTGTTTTTTCTTATATAAAATATTTTTTAAGGAATTTATCTCCTAAAATTAGAAATTTGATAAATAAAGCTCATACTATTGCTTTACTTGCTATAATTTTTGTGCAGTTTTATTTTAAACTTCTCTCGTGTATCATTTTAGACCAAAAACTCTATAATAAGAAGTTTACTCACTTTTCTCCTCTATTTTTTAAATTATTTAATGTATATTTCTCATAATAACTTTAAAATTATTTTTAAAGCATATGTGTTGGAATGCTTTCTTAATTAAGTAATGAAAATTGTAAGTACTGTATACCTAGGAATAACTTTTCAGCAGATGACCATCATGTCAGTTTGCTTTCACTATAAATTTATTTTTTTACTTTTATTTTAATGTAAAGATAGTAAAATACATCAGAACAAGACAGAACAAAGCCAATCAAGACAATGCAGTGAAATTGGTACAGAACTTCAGAGCAATTACCGGGATAACAATAATAGCTACCATAGTGTATCCTGTTATCTTCACAATAGTTGTCCATTTCTGTTTTTGATTTGATTTCACTATAGATTTATAAGGGATGAATATTTTTAAATAGCAACAGTTGCCCTGGACTGTTATCTAATAGTAAAATGTAAATATTTAATCAAATAAATGCAACTTATATTGCTTCCCCAAAAACAATATCTGGGATAAATAATCTGACAATCTTGTCTAATTAGAAGTGACAGAGATATTTTCTATTTTATTTTAATAAGAGTTTCTATTATATATACAAGAAAAACAAATTATCATTTTAAACCCTAAATAAAAACTTTGAGAATTCTTTTGTAAATATCACCTTACTTGTTTGAAAGCTTGTCTGTTTTCATAATGTTTTATATATCAGTTCAAACATAATTCCCATTCTAATGATGTATTATAAAACAAAATATTATAGGGCCACCATATTGATCACTTTTTCAAATGGATTTAAATTCTAATTAAGTACTTTTCATGTGCTGCAGGCTCTTGTTTTATGTTATTAACCCTGAATCTAGTACACTATTCTGATAAAATGTTACATGAGAAAATTTAGTAATGTTTCAGATGAATTAATCTGGATTTTAGGGTTTTTGTCTTTATGCAGTTCTCATGATACTTCAATAGGAATCTCTTTATCAATATACATCAAGCTAAGCTAATAAAATAAATCATGCAAACAGCTATGTTGAGGTGTCTTGAATATTCATATACACATTTTGAAGGACATGTTCACATATTTTCCCAGGCAGTTTATTGAAGTGAAGACTTAAAAACTCTCAATTTATACATATGAAGCTGTAACCTTTATCCTTTTTAGAAAATGAATGCTTGACCAAGGAATAAGATTATGAGCCTCCCCTTCATTTTTTACTTTGAATGAGAGTGAATACAATTCCACAGACTAAGATTCTATTTTGAAACTACATTTGTGTCTCTTTAATGTATAAGCCTGTATGTGATCAAACATAGCACAATTATATTCTGTCCAGGATTCTTTTATAAAATAAACCAGTTTAAATCAAAGTTATTTGAAAGTTTAAAAGATTACCAAATATAACATCGAATGCAGCAAATATCTATAAGCAAAAATATGATGAAAATTCAAGGTACATTTATATTAATTTTGGAAGGAATCCACAATGATGTATAATTTTATTTTGGGTAATGAATCTACTAATTTTACTAGTGAGTAAATTTATATTCATTAATATACTTTCAACCAGAGATTTACTATGCCCAAATACTTAGGGAAATACGTGGAATTCTTCAAAGAGTTGAAGACCAGAATCCTGGTCTCATAATTACTCTTCAAATCTTTAAACTTCAAAAGGTCTTTTCCTCAGAATCACGTTGCCATGATTGTGTTTTGTATAATTTGGATACAAGATGTTACAGAAAAATTCACTGCAGTAGTACTGTAGAATTAGCTAAAATACGGCAGACATCTGAAAATTAATTAGTGGACCTCAAGCTAATAGTGTTCATTTTTTACACAAAGTATGATGTTGCAATTTACATAAAAAGTACATAGTAATGTAAGAGCTACACTTAGGTGCTATTGATATGAAATTAAAACTTCTAAATCAAAGAGTGCTACCGGTGTAGAGTGATGTAACTTAGGAAGTGTGTCATTGTGTCGCAGGAGAAATTATTTTAATACAATTTATCCTTAGGCTAAGCTTCCCTTTGGAGACATTCTAGTTCCTTAATGTTTAATAATACTATGTGCGGAACTTTGCATGGTTATCTCTAAGCACAAAATCTGTTACCTAAATTAAAGTGAAGACACTTAAAAATAGGTAATAGTAAATAGGTAGATGGATCTAATTCAAATGGAAGGAGAACAAGAGAGAGAAATGGAAAAGAAAGGGAGAGAAAAGGGAAGCGAAAAGGAATAACGATGTATTGTGTGCATGCACCAACTCCATACAAGGCATTCAGTCACTCTGAACTGACATGCGTAATTTTATTAACTAATTAACTAAAAACATGGCACTGATTAATGGGCCCAACTTTTCCAAACTCCGCATAGTATTGTTCCATGAAAAAGATCACATAAAGAAACTAACTGTGCTACAGAAATGAAGCCAAAATGCTACGTAATTCCAAGTATTAATTTCTTTTAGGAACAGTGATAAGGAAAATGCAATTTTATCATGTTTTAAAAAGGCTAGAATTCAATCAGTACTTTGTAGATAATTTGTTTCTTTATTTTTAGATATTGTGGATTCAGATGATAAATACTTTGTGAAAAATGAGTCATAAATATACTTTAAATAAGTGAGAATTTTGTTATAAAAATATTATATCTAAATCTGCTATTCAAGATGTATTAAGAGAAATTATTTTCTATTGCAATTAATTTATAAAGTGAATTTATATTCTAAGTGCAGAATTTTTTAGTTCATGTGAAATAGATCCGTTTAATTTTCAAATAACTCATCATCATCAACTTCATCCAATCTGGCTCTATGTCTAAATCGACATTTCTTTTCTTACCTTTTTTTGTGTGCCAAAATGATTTCTCATATTATAAATGTTTAATGTATTCTCTCTCATATCTAGAGGGAAGGTCATTCTTAGGAAAACACTTAAAATAATGTATGACATAATACTAATTTTCCAAGATGATTTTCTTTTGAATTGCATGCACTTACCTTGAGAAATTTTCCATTTTTTCATTACAAAAACTTTTCAAGAGAAGCAAAATAGAAGAGAGCTAACTGGCAGCTCTGAATTAATCATGAAGAATAAAGATGAATATGATAAAAGCATAAAGAAACCTGTAAAATTTAATTTTCTTCAAATTTGAGGCATTACAAAGCAATTATGTTGAAGAAAATTTTCTGTGTGCTTCCATTAAAATGTCAGAAAAAAGACATGTTTAACTGCCATGATAAGAAGGGGAAATCTTCTTTTTTAAACTAATTATAGCAATGTTTTTTTTTTTCCTACGAAACTTAAACAATTTTTACTTTAGGCAGTTTGGAAATTTTGAGTTTTGCATGAATAAGAAAATGCCAGTCAGTTCAGTATCTATTTGCCCTATTTTTATTGTTTATATTATTCTAAAATGTTTCTCATCCGTTCTTTCCATATCTTCTAAAACTAAAACCTCAATAAGTTTATCCCAGGAGTTTCTTTGAACTTCTTAAGTCAATGATTTCTTAAATAATCTCAATGAAATCTCTGGGAAAAACCAACTATGCACACTGTGTCAGCAGTTTTAGCTTATTGTACATAGCTTGTTCCCTGCTCCACATAAATCTTCCATGCATTTCAGCATAAGATTGTCCAATTCTTTAGCTGCTCAGATGTTGAGCATTTATTTTTGCACTTAAAAATTATGGTTTTTGACCACTTAGGGAGGGAAACTCAATGAAGAAAGCAACTCTTAAATTACACTCTGTATTGCTTGCCCCCCTCACATCCTCGATCTTAACACCAAATTGTATCTGTGCAAAATGTGCTGAAGGTTGCTAAGAACACTTCACCTTTACTTCAGCTACAAACCTGCTTGCACATATTACTGATGGTGGAGAATCAAAACTATTAGCTAACCCAGGATAAAGAAGACTAATGGATCACCAGACAGTTTCAAGGTACTGTCCCGCTGACTGTCACCATTGTTGACACCATTATGCTTCGGTGGGTGCAGAAGAGGCCCAGAAAGTAACTGAAGAAACAGTGGCAATTGCGGTTGAAAATGAGACGTTGTGAAAGAGTGTCCATAGTCCGAGGAGGTACATGGTTTGTTTTCAAAACTTCTTATTAATATATATGTGTAATGCATAATAATTACATTCATCTTGCGGGATCAGTGCATGTTTCCGCTTGATGTGTTTTGCCTTCCCTTCCCCGCAGGATCACCTCTCCCTGCCTTCCACCCCCAATTCCACAGAACCTTCCATTTCCACAGAACCTACTTTCCTGTTTCTTAACATGTTCCTTTTATGTTACTCTTTAAATGATTTGTAATCAGGACCTTTCATACAAAAGAAACCTTAACATATTTAACCTTCAATGTCTGACTTATTCCACCTAATGCTATGGCGATAGATTTCATATGAAAAAGGAAAAGATTTAAATTTCATGGGTGCAATAAAATAGAAGAAAAAAGAAGTAAAAAATGTTTTAGAAGATGTTGATTTTGCTATTTACCATTTCAATGGCCTTGAACAAGACAATTGATTTTTCTTTTAAAACTGTCTTGAATTAGTAAAAATAAAGAAATAGCTACTTGTTTTCCTTATACCATAGTTGTGGTAATTCTCTCTCTAGCATCCCTCTTGTTCTCTGTATCTCTGTGTCTGTCTCTGTCTCTTTCTGTTTGTCACATACACTATTATGAGTGTTTTCTTGTATTAAAATTGCTATCAATACAAATATTTCCAAAGGGTTACTATGGAGTTTCAGGTATATTTTTCACATTTGATTGTGACATCAAAACTTTTCTAAGATTGTGTGCAAGATATTTCAGTGAGCCGGGGATTTAGCTCACTGCATAAGTATCTGTCTGGCAAGCATGAGGTCGTGAGTTCCATCCCTGATACAAAAATAAATAAATAAATAAATAAATAAAAATAAATAAAGAAGGCATTTCAGTGGAGCACCACTTCTTGGTGCACGTCTCCCTTAATTTACAATGTTGTGTGTCCCCTGCAGGGACCCTTCTCCCTTCTAGTCCCCGCCATCTCTGCAAATTCTGGGATGCCACTCTCCCCATTTAAAATTGCTCATTACCTGGTATGATCTGTAGAGTCCAGTTCAGCCTAAGCCCTGTCCCTGTCCCCCTCTGGAGCCTCATTATGTGTCACTGTCCCATAAACTCCAGCACAGCATTTGGCTTTGACTTCTCAGACTTGTCAGTTACTCTTCCACTACTTAACAGATGTTCTCATGAGCCAGGAAAACTAGAGAAAAACAAAAAGCAAATTAAAAACAACAAGAAATAGAATTTTTTTCCTTACATGTGTTTTAACTACTTATTGTGTGTTTCATATTTTGCTGGAAATCTTCCATTCTGTGGCCAGTAAGGAGGGTCCCTACAGATGTTCACTCTTGTCTTCAAAACCAGTGGATATTATGTGTTTCCTGAAAAAACACTTCACAAATATTAAGACAAAGATTTTAAATATATAGAATATCTTTCTTATTATTTTTTATTTATAATAATGAGTGCATACTAATTGTACAAATCAATGGTTTAAGTTGTAACATATATGAATATATGTGTATATATTTTTATTCTATCCACATTCCATATTCATGGGGGTTTTCTGTAGTTTGTTCATTTGTTTTTGCAGTAGGAATTGAACTAGGACCTTGCACTTGTCAGGCAGGCAATGCCGCCCTCCCGCCTTCCACCCTAAGAGAATCGGAGAAGTCTTGAGTCGGCCTATAGGGTCTAATCTAATCACAGACATTACTGAAAACAGAGTTTCCAACTTCAGGATAAAAACACAGGGCATACTTTGAAGATGAGAAAATGCTATAAGACAGTCAGTGTGGATGACCTCTAAAAGCTGTAGAAGTTAAGGAAATCGTTTTTCTCTAAAACCACCACAAAGAAGACAGCTACGCCAACAGCTTGTTCCTAAACCAGTGGTTTCAATTTAAGCTTCTGATTTAATGAACTGTATGGCAATAAAAATATATTTTAATCCACCAATGTTGTTTTCATTTGTTACAGTAGCCAAAAAGCAACAGCATATATAACACAATAGCATTTGTGTTTAAAAAAATGAAAATTACTAAGAAGTAATAATATAGTGAGCCTAAGTAAGGAAAAAAGAAGTTTAATGTATTTCACTGAGCAAGACTTTAGAAGTCTACTAACACACCAGAGTTAGTTCAGCATTCTTTGTCACGGAGATAGAATTATTTTTGCATTGCATTTAACTTTTAGCCCCAAAACATTATTCCAAAACTGTGTGAGTAACTCCTTACTTTAGGGGAGTGACTTCCCAGATTCAGGGGATAAAATGTATTTGTAGCTATAAATGTGCATTCATCTTCCATTAAAGTAGTCAGTAAAAAGAGTTCCATCTGAACTGTCCTATGTGACCATTATGTTACACCAACAAAAAAATTAATTGAACTTTATGACTCTGCAAGCTTTTTGTAAATTAAAATAAGCAAACTTTGAGAAAAATACACTTAACTTCTACACCTATATAAATAAAAGAATTAGATATGTTATGGTAGGTTTCCATACTGTGACCAACTATCAATAGAAATGAACTTGTCTGGACTACATTTTATTTATCATCAAAGTTACATACTGTATATTATGTAAGGAAATATGAGAAATGTGGTTATTATCTGTCAAGTTTTAGTCATTTTGCTTTCACTGCATTATATAGAAGCATGCCACACAATGATAGCAAAACATTTTGTTAGATCACTCTTCAGTATGGAAAAGGACTATGAACCACTACAACCTTACAATAGGAGATCTCTCCTACAATTGTTAGAATTTGGGTACACTGTTAAATATGTAATCTCCATCAATTTTTTTTCATTTTTCCTAAGTCACAAATATTGATAATGCATGTGCAATTTTGCCTATAAGAGATGTCATATATTTTATTTCAAAGTTAACAAGGAGAGATTGGACACATATTTCAGTGGTAGAGTACTTGCCTAGCATCCAACAAACCAAGAAGCCTTGGGTTTAATGCCCAGAACCTAGACTGAGGGAGAGAGGGAAGGAGGAAGTGAGGGAGGGGGGAGGGAGGGAGGGAGGGAGGGAGAGACAGAGAGAAAGACTGAGAGCATTTAAAGCATTTAAGTCTATCCATGGAGCCTTTGGAAGTTGGTGAACCCTTAGATTCTGTCCACAGCCCCTGTAAGAAGAGGAAATCCTTTATTTTTTCCTTCCCTCCTTCTCTGTCTTCTTTTTGTTTAGAGTGAGAAAACAAATTAAAACCTTACATACTAATTCTGGGTCTAAAGCTCTTGGTCTGTTCAGAAGGAAGTTAATGATGGTCTACATATTATTAACTGAATTTTTTTCCCTATGATCCAGCTTTCAATGTTTTTTTTTTTATCATGGAGGAAGGAAATTAATCTGCAGCAGAGGGAGCAGCACATTGAATTATCAGAAAGTGACTTCCTGAACTTCTGTATTGATCAGAGGCAAAGAAAGCGTTGTTTCTGAGCTGAATGTTGACAACACTACAGAATAAAGAAAAATGTGAACAGAGACCAAAAAGTTCTTTGCCATACCTACACAAAAATTGTATAACATGATACCTTGTGGCTCTAACTCACCTGGAGGGAACCTGAGATCAATTCCCAGGAGCCGAGGCCATGACAATCCCATGAAATGGCAGCTTAAAGAAGGAGGAGAAGACAACCACAAGCACAGAGAATGGCCCAAATGTTGAGCTGGAGACAAAGAAAGTCAGCAGAGAAGGGTGAAAAGGAGCAACCGATTTTTTACCAATGCAGAATTTGAACAGATTGTCCGGTTTGTGCTGTGAAAGTCCCTCAAGGAGTGCATGGGGATGGGATCTGGCCTCAATTTTGTGGACTTTCTGTGCAAATACCAAACTACCCACCCAATCAGACAAAGTTCAGAAGAAGTCACTTCTGCTCCCGATAATGAGAATGCTAATGGGGAAAAGGTAATGCTACCTCATGCCCTAGTAAGGCAGCTGAAGATGAAGTTGCCTCTGAAACAAGATTTCTGAGCCTGGTCAGGCAATTTCTGCACTCCTGAGAAGAAATTAATAGACTCTCTTTAAGCAAAAGAAAGATAGAAATTTAAAATGAAAAACAATGGAGACCATCCAAGGTGGACATGAGTATAGACACAAAGACCAACCAAGAAATATGATTCAGATCATTCTCAGATAAGGGACCAGGCAAAAGGAAATGGTTTTGGTTGATGTCTAGTGTGGCTCCAGTGTTCTCTAGATTGTGCCACATAGACACACTGATTCCTCAGTTTTCCAGATAATTGGTCCTGGGATCAGAATAGACATTTGGGTTATAATCACTGTGATATTTCTGAGGAGACCTGGGCAGGACATGAGAGTGACATGACCTGTGCCTTTTATCTGGCATCTGGGCCAATCTGTATGGCTACCTCTGAAGGCCAGACATGGTAGAATCTGTTCCTGATCTGGGAGAGTATTTTCCTTTAGCTTCTCATCTTGGTTTTCTGTGATGTGAATACTGCATGGCAATTTTTTTGGGAGAAATAGTTTCTCCTGCTTGGATTCTACTTGGATGCTAAAAAACTTTCAGGAGGTAATAGGAGCACAAGAGTACAGGACAAGGGCTATAGCCAGAGACTAGAAGCACCCGTAAAGACGTAATGGCATAATGATGACTCAGACAGAACAAAGCAGCATTCAGGAGCAGATTAGTTTGCCTGATTTCTGCTGTTGACACTGTGAAATAGAGAAGGAAACAAGTTAATACTGTGTGAGTTTAATAGCCCTAACTTGTGACCGGGGAATGTAGAAGGGGAGGAGTTGGAGATGGAGGACAAAGAGATAAAAGACCCAGCCTAAGTCAGTCAAGATACAGACCAGAGAGTCTAAGCCAAGAGGCACCTGCAGTTGGAGAAGCAATAGTCACAGCGGTGTTTCTGCAAGCATGTTTCTCCCCGCTCAGTGAGCTGAACGGCTCTGAACAATACACAGGTGCTCAGGAACTATTTCATCAACGAATAGAAATATTTGTTTAACGAATAGATTTATTTGGTGTTGTCTGTTAATGTTTTATCCAGCACATAAAAACAATACTGCAATTTAGAGTTAAGAGTTACTGTGTCATTTATAACAGAAGCAGGCAAATTTTCCTTAGCTTGTTACGATGTTCAGGCTTCTCAACTTGTTCTGAACTTGACCTCACTGATGCCAATCAAATGTAACAGAGACGGTATCTGAGCAAGTTTCAAACATCCTGGCTCTTATTTGCAGCATGTTTCTAGGAAAGTACAGCTGTGCTTGAGTTAGTACACTAAAAAGATAATTTAGTATTTGGTTTGCTTGTTTATAGGACAAGGTCAGCATCAAGTGAAACGTTCCCAAATTCAATTTTTGTACCAACCTGGATTATTTATCTTCTCAGTGGAAACGTAGAAGTATCAAGTTTTAGCGCTTGAATAAATATTTTATCAAAACTTTATCCTATCAATTTTGATGACTGTGCACTTTGTTTTTATCATTTATAAGATACAAATGATTGTGAAGGAATTGTTTTTCTACCTTTTATTGTTCTCTCATTTCATTTCTCTTCCTTGTTTTGGATTCTGCCAAAGAAAATCCTTTTAAAAGATGTCAATGAAACGTTCTGTAACCTACTAAACTCATAAAATCCCATCACGTACTGCCATGAACCTTAAGACTTACAGTGATTTTATATCAGTTTCCTTCTTCATTGTTTCTCTACTGCTAAGGATTGTATGCCTTTTATTATTTCGGTTGCTATTGCAAGCATGAACTGCAAAACTATGAGTAATGAGTTTTAATCCTGAAAGTGTGTTTTACTCTATTAATATGTCAATACTTGGAGGCATGATAAAATTCTGATTTATTTTTATTATTTGATGGCTTGTCAAGCTCCAAAGAGGTTTACAAATAGCTTCTTAAAAATGCAACTGTCACGTTTCTCTTTTCTTACATCCAGTTATTTCCATAAGAAGTTTAGTGTACCAAGTACATAGCTCCTTCATGAGTACATTCTTTGGAGAACCTCATTAAGGTTTGTATATTGATGATCATACCCTCTGTCTCTTCTTATTATATTCTTCTGTTCACTGGGTTAAGACTGTAGATTTGTTTTTCCACAACATGACTCAGCTAATTATTTAAAAAGAAATCAGAGTTTTGCGTTTGCGTGGAACCGAATGATAATTTAGATGGCAGTGTATGAAATACAAAGTCTAGTTTAGCAAAATATACTGCTTCATAGAAGATACGATTATCTCTCCAAGACTAAGTTGCTACGAACATGATAAAAACAATATTGTCTCTGGAAAAAAATCATTAAACAATATTGAATTGAAAAACTATTTAAAGATTTTCCATTGATCTTGACTGCAACCTTTTTACATTAAAAATATAAGATACCTAAAGAGGGCATTAGTATGCACCCTATAAAAATAGGCAACTGTCAAAATTGACTTTATTTTCCAAATAAATTATTTGAAAAAGAAAAAATTAAATTAAGAAAAATATTATATAAACAGAACAAAATATTTGTGAGCCATTATGTAATTCAGTAAAAAACAAAATATGTTAACTCATTTCATTTTTAGTTTACTTGAGAATCTTCTCTTTTAAGATCTCTGCATTACATTATGTGAAATTAAAGCATAAAGGCCATTAAGGCACCATTTTATAAAACCTACACTGTTTAGAAAGGAAAAAATGTATAATTGTGTTTCTATGAAAATTCTCTGTTGGGTTCAATTCTCAGCAATTAAATGATGTTACACAAATGATGAGGAGGAGGAAGAATTGCCATGTGATCAAGCAATCTGATTTCTGGATGTATTTTCAAAAGAATTGACATCAGGATCTGGAAAACGTAGAAGCACCCTCATGTGCATTGCAGCATTTTTCTCTGTAACTGGGATGTGAAAACAACCCACACGATCCCGTGCTGCCTTCCTAACAGCGCTGTACTCCTCAACTCAAGAAAGGAAGAAATTCTGTCATTTGTTTGGGGCTTTTTGGAAGAAATTGTGCCTTTGGTTTGGTTTGGTTTGGCACTGGGGATCGAACTCACAACCTCACACTTGCCAGGCAGGCACTTATGTCACTGAGCTAAATCTCTGGTGAAATTCTGCCATTTGTGATAGCTTGGTTGAACTAAGAATATATTTTGCCAAATAAGAGAAGTCAGTGGTGGTTTTTGTGAGAGTTTTTCTCCTGTAAAATCCTCAGCCTGATAATGCAGAGGTGGTAAGGCTGGACCCTTGAGCTCGGAGACCTAACCTTCCTTTTCATCGTACACTTTCCATGTAGTTGCCTTGTGTGTTGGTAGCTTGCCAGCTTTCCTGCCACATTTCAAGTGTCACAGAAGTGGAAGCACCAAAATGTACAACTTCCAGTAAGGCAGTCTTCGAAAGGTTTTCTTTAAGTTCTTGATGTAAGCAAATGTGTGGGAAGGAGACAATAAAATTTAGGAAAAAGACTTTTTATGGTGAGAACAGCTACACCAATAAGATGAAAATGTGCCCTTCTATCAAAAATCTAAATATTGATTTATTTGAATAGCAACACAATCATTTCTCAGTGAGTCATACTGCAAGAAAAATAAAAGTGAAATTAAGAAACAGATGGAATTTTACTGAGATTAATGGTGACAAAAGTTACAGTTTTATAAAATTTATTTCCTTAGTTTGCAGTGACATATCATTATATTGTTTATTCACACGCTCTCGGCTCACCAGTCAGCACTTCCATTTCTGCACTGAAGAATGTGTTAAATTCTTTATGTTTTATTGTTATTTTTATATATGTTAATATATTTGTAATAGTGGAATTATTATGCAAGTTGCTTTCCTCTTCAAAGTAATATACTTATAATTACGAGCATAGAATATGAGATATAATTTTATAAACAGTTATGTTTATATTTCATCAATCCATGCTGAAAAGAGAATAAGGAACCTGAGGCTGCTGAGATCTAGTTTTGATTTGCTTGGCTTTGGAACCTGCCCCTAAGCTTGACAGAGCGCGCTTCTTCTAGATGCATGTGAGTGAGTCCTTGACTGGCCTTTGGGTCGCTCACACCTTCCCCTCCGCACTTTTCCCCTGCTCTGCATGAACTGAGCAGCTTTGTTCAGGGACATCCCACATGGTGTCTCTGCCTTAGAGACAGCTCTCCCTGGACTGGAAGTGAAATAGGAAAAATATAACTCTAGATTTGTAAGAAGCCAAATGTACTGAGTTTGTGGTCTTGTAACATCAAGGAGAGCTGTCATGAACCAAAGTAGGAAGTGAGGAGGGTTTTACTGGAAATGGGGTGAAGAAGAATAGCTCCTGGGTTTCCCAGAAGGGTCCCAAGTGGGTGACAGGCAAATTACCCCTTTGTCGGGGGTAATTCATGCAGCAGAATCAGCATTTGAGTAGAATGTGGGTCAGACTGCAGTAAACCTGTAGAACTGCAAGTCTAGCTGCATAGCTAATATTGATCCAAGAGGAAAATGAATTCATAGCAATAATACATGGAACCATCAAAGGAATTCTTGGAAAGGAAGAGCAGTACTCCAGCTGCCCACCTGAGCATCTGTGTACTAACGTCTCTCCGATACAGATGTGTACAATAAAATGATGAGCAAATTAATCCTTTCTTCCTGTAAGTTGCAGGTGTTGGGCATTATGTCCCAGAAACAAAAACTGACCAGAACAAAACACAAGACAATGACTCAGGTTGGATTTCCACGTAGAATATTGTACATTGCGTTAAGGGGAAGAGTTAGTGTAACATCATGGGGAATCAAAAAGTTCAGGCAAGCAAGCAAAACCCCCACCATTAATATGCTCAGGTGCTTAATAGCTTCCATATCTGATTTTCTTCACTTTAAGTATTTGTCTCCAGAAAGCCTTACACATTAGCTAGGGAACATTACATCTCTAGTTACTCTTATGTGTTACAATAGTCTCCATCCTTCCTAGCATTATAAATGTTCAAGCTTTCTGTTCATTTTTCAATATGCAGCTCTTACTTACATAAACCTATTTAAATATTCACAAATCACCAGAGGTGGTTTTTAAAAATACCATAAATATGTCTGTGTTGGTTTTCAATTTTGCCCAAATGCCTATTGAGTAAACACTGAACTTGCTTTCAAAACACACCCTTATACATTTGAGATATGTGAAGCATTTTAAAGACATACTTTGTAGGCCTTATGTTATCCTGTCTTTCAGAATGTCATGGAGACCATGTAATTGCAGATCACCAGGCTCTGAACCTACGAATTCTGGTTCAGTAGGTCTAGACTGGACCCATGAACTAGCATTTCTGGTAAGTTCTATTGTGATGCCGTTGGACTCTGCTGGGAAAGTGGTTTAAGAACCAGTTTTCTATTTTTTTTCCATGTCTTTGTTTTTTTTCTCTTCTTTGCTTGATATTGTTTTTCCCCCTTTCACTTTTTCATTTTTCAAAATATATCCATTGGAATTTTCTTTTTTAAAATATCATACTTCATACAGGCAAAGAAAAAATGTTTCTATTTTGTTTTCATAACAAATATTTTTTCTACATTTTGACAAGCACCTTTGACATGCTCATAATCACATATTACAATTTGATGTGTATTTAGCTATCAAATTCTATTAAACTTAAATTTCCTTTTAGGAAACTGAACCCCTGAAAGCATCCCTGAATGATCTTGGATTCCTGGAGATGAAAGAAGTCCCTGAAATAAAAATTACCATGAGAAATAAAGTCAGATCTTTTATTGTGTGTTTGCGCTAGCAGAGAAGCTGACGCTATCACCTTACCATGTTGTTACCCTCACAAGCAAATACCAGGGTCCCCTCCAACAGTGTGTCTACTTGAGAATGCAGAGGGGTAGTTCAAAGGGAAAAATTTGTCACAAGAAAGGAACATAGGGATGGAAAGGAAAAATATTTTTGTTGTGAATCAAATGGGATGTGTTCTGCTTTACACTACGCTTGTGTAATTAATCTAGTACAACTTTTAGTGGGACCCACAAATATATAACACAAGAACAAGTAAATAACAGAGAGTAAGCTCATTAGGAGTGTAGATAATTAGGGCAAAAAGTCCTCACACTCCACAAATCAGAAGAAAAGTTTTGATTGCAATCCTGACATCCATTTATGCTTGGTGTATTCATCTACACTATTCCATGTTAAAGATTCTCTTCTCAACCAAGGAGGTATTTAGCTGAAGATTTTTAAGAACCAATATGTATTCAAATATGTCATAATATCCTATGACTTTAGACCTTAGATACAAAACAGTGTTTGACTTTGGGTTAAATCTCACAGAGGCTTTAAGAATTGCTAGTACGATAGAAGAGAGTTTGGCAAAAAAGAAGCTCAACATTTATTACTAAATTTGTTAAAATTTCAGTGTTGAGGGAAACAGAACTGTAATTGAAAATTCTTTCAATTATGATGTGGGTGCTGGTGGGTTCTCCTTTCTTTAGCATTTAGAATGAAGGTGACAGCAGAGTCATTGAACTGAGACTGAATTCTCCATAGTGTTAACAACTTAAAATATTGCCATGCAAACCAAATGCACATTTTAAGAAAATTGTATGTGATAACATATTAGCAGGAAGAAAGACTGTTTTACTTTTGAGTATTCCAAATAAACCTTTAATCAATTTGAGGACTTTAAAGAAATAATCTATAAAATATAATTTATTCATACATAACTATAGATTTGCTGATGCAGTGTTCGTGTAAGGCAAACTTTTCTTGTATAATTATTCATATGTTAATTTGATTTAAATGCTGGGTTTTGTTGTTCTTGCTTTGTTTTGTTTCAATAGTCTATATAACTTTTTTCTTACACATACATCTTTTTTGTTTATTTGTAAAATTATGTTTATTGTTTTTGTTTTTTTTCCCTAAATGGGCTGGTCTCCTCTCGTGGTTAAATACTGGTTCCCAGGAATAAACTGAGGCTTCTTTCTGGGGCTTTCTACTTTACTCAGAACAACTGTTACAGAGAAGAATGAAAAGTCACAATTAGAGAACAATTGCCAATACTGTACATAGCACCTTGGAATATGTGTATATATTTGTCTCTGAGGTTGAGCTCCCTGTTCTTAGAACCAATGTACCCTCTGGATTTCCCAGCAGACTCCTGAGGTTTGATTCTCTTTCCTCTGCCATTAGCTGTGCTCCTATGGCAATATTTAAAAAGAGATTTTTAAATAGTATCTGTCTTTGCTCATCCAGAGACCTTTCTTCAAATCAAATTAGAGATGACCTTTCTAAAACACAAATGCTGTCAGGCCATTAAAACCCGTAAATGGCCCCACATCTCAGACTGTGCGAAGCCCCTGGCACAGGGCCCACTGTGCCTCTCCCCCCTCACCAGGTCCTTCCGCCCTTTTTGCATACTCTCATTTCCATAGGAACCTGCTTACTGTTGTCTGTTTGATGTTTTTATGGCAGATTGGGATAGACTGGCTAATTTATTAAGAGAAGTTTATTTAGCTCATGCTTCAGGAGGTCAGGAATCCAAAGACAGGAACTTTGCCTGGCAAGGGTTCTCACAGTTTACCTTATCCAGGAAATGTGGAGAGACAGGAGGTGCCACTTGTAAAAGAGTTCTACTTTAAAACAAAGGCCCTGAAGAGCCGACTCATTCATTCGCTGAAGAAAGGCCTTCTCACACTCAGGCAGTGGAGCCCTCAAGAGTTAAACATTTCCCATTAGCTCCCGTCTTCCTGAACTGCCACATGGGTAGGTAACTGAAGTCCCAATTCATGGATTTTGAAGGATGCATTCACACCACAGCCATGACTGCTAGTGTCTAAAGCCCCAGGACTCATTTCCCATGAACTCTTCTGCAGGGTACAAGGTATAGTCAGCTGAGTCTCTGCTAGGTTCGTCCAGGGCCTCCCATCACAGTGAACCTCAGCTACAGCATCTACGCTGTGTGTCTACCTAGAGATCCGAATGCAAGAGAATTTTGTCTATATACACCAAATGACATAGATGAGTGAGGGGTTGCAATCACACACATCGGAGAGAGCATTTTGTTTTGTTTGGTGTTTGTAGTGTTTTTCGGAACAGGGTCTCACAGTGCTGTTCAGGCTGGTCTTGAACTCGCTGTGTAGCCCAGGCTGGCCTCGCACTCACAGTGCTTTTCCTGTCTCAGCCCCCCGAGTGCTGGGGTTACAGAAATGCCTGGCTACTCTGATATAGCATCTTAAAAATTCCCGCATTTTGTAATTGATTGCCAGTAATAAAATATTTATTCTTACAGATGACAGAATTTGAGCCTCAAATAGCTGTAATAAATTTCAGGTTTGTTTTTGTTAGATAACATATTAATATTGTATTTATGTTACACTTTATTTTTCCATTTGAGGACACTTACAGGAGTAAGAAATAACATTCTTGTTGTAGTATATTCTATAAATAGCAGCTCAACATGTGAAATTCTTCAGTCTGATACCAACTCTTAAATATCACTACAACCTAAACTATATATTCGGACTATAGAAATCATGGTGTCATGTTAGTTAGTTTCTTATTGTGGGAAATTTGAGGACATAAAAAACTGCTTCACTTTTATACATTTTCTTAATGCAAATAAACCCCACACATAGGCAATAATTGTTGTTCAAAAATTCTCTTAGCGCCCTGTCAGACTCTTTCCAAATTTTTCTTTACAAGTTTTTCTATATACTTTATTTCTGGTGTAGAAATTATTCTCTTTTATTCAAGTATTTTTTCCTCTAGTGGCCTATATTAATGCTTATGGGGAAAACCTCATCTCTTTCTTTCTCTCTCTGAAGTCATTCAAGTAAATAAAAGCCACATTGTTTTATCACAGTGATAGTATATGAAATAAGCAAGTGTATGAAGTTTTTCACACATATTTCCACTTAAGATTTTATTTTTCATCCTACACTGAACATCAGAACAGGAAATAATATCACTGAAAATATTTCTCTTCTTTTCCTCTCCAAGCATACTTATTTCTTAAGCAATATTTTATCACTGATTAAATAGATAATATTTCTTTTTAGTTTTTTCCACTTTGCTACATGATACAGTATTGGTCACACTGATATTAACTGTTCCAATTTGTGTTCCTGTTTTTGCTGATGGCAGGTCTATTTGGAAAATGTAATCTCATTAATGATCGTGAAGAATTGATTGAAAATAGTAAACATTATGGTATTGCAAATATCTTGTAACACTTACCTGTCTCTCCTCATGTAAATTACATGCAGGACATTTTTATTCTAGATTTTTACATTCTACTTTGAATGAAGTAATTCATGTAATTTCACAGTAAACAGCAAAGTATCACACACTCCACACACAAGCAACCCAGCACACACTTTCTGCAATGTAGATGATACTTCTTCCTCTTAAACACATAAAGAAACCATACTCTGTTAATTAACCAATTGAATTTTTCCTAGAATCCAAATTTATGTGTGCTGAAAAATGTAAGAGCAAGAGGCAGGAGAAATCTTTCCCTATGCAAGTATTACATACTCTATGAACAAACACATATGTAATAGATAATTTAATAAAATCTGTGTTTATAGTGGAAAATAAATTAACTAACTTCATGCTTTTTAGCTATAAGTAGAGGTGACAGGCAGAATACAAGGAAATGGCTTATTTAATTTCTTACAACATGAGTACACAAATTTGCAGTTTTAATTTTTATTTTGAAACAATACTTGATTTAAGAAAATATACAAAGAGAATACAGATCATTATCATATATCATTCCTGGGTTCTCTAAAGTTAACAGTTTACATTAGCATGGATTCATCATCAATCAAAGAAGTTAACAATGGTGAAATATTAACAGAACTAGACTGTACCCCAGTATCATCAGTTTTCCTTCTAATATCACCTTTTGGTGATATCAGAAAAAGATCTAAGACAGTATATTATATTTAACCATCATATTCTCTTAATGTCCCTTAATCTGTGAAAATTCTGTTTTGTCTTTCATAAGACAAGATTAATGGTCAAAAATGATATAAAGTATTGATTGACTTGGTTTTAGCTGATGTTTTGTCATGTTCAAATTGAGTGTGTAATTTTGGGTGGATAACGTTACACAAGTAAAGTACCATTCTCACGACATACTAAGGGCTATGTGACACCATCACCGGCAACGGAAACGTCAAACGTGACCATTCGCACAAAGTGTGGTCCTTGAGCTTTCCCCATGTTAAAACTGTTATTCTGTCTCCAAAATTCTTTTCATAAAAAGCAAGTTACTAGATCGGGTACACATTTAGAAAGATGAGAACAAGTTTTTTACCTTTAAGAGGCAAGAGGGCTAGGGATTTAGCTCAGCGGCCTAAGCGCCTGCCTGACAAGCACAAGGTAGTGAGTTCGATCCCCGGTACTGCCAAAAAAAAAAAAAAAGAGGCAAGACTATCAAAGAATTTGCTGGTATTTGTTAAAAATTCCATAACAATTAATTAGCATTCGCTTTAAAGAATATGCAAATATCCTGCCTTTCCTTAAAGCACACTCGTTTTTTAAAGCTATCAGTGGATTTTGCCTGTAACAATTATTACGCTGCACTAGTAGCGAATTTGTTTTTGTCTCATTCCTTACACATTTAAAATTTGGAATTTTTTCATAGGATAGATTCACTATTTCTCCAAAATTTAGATATTTTGTTCTATCAGTTATTTGCAGCACTAGAGAATCATTGGTATTTCTTTTATTCTTTGGGCATTATTCCAAAACTGTCCTTAGGCTATTTCAGAAAGTGCTTAATTTTGACCACTCTCAAGCTGGCCCCTGAATTTTTGCTTACTTCTTGATTCTCACATCAATTCTTCATTTTTTTTTTTTTGCTTTAAAGAAAATAAAAACCAGAAAAATCAAGACTCAAACAAACCATCAAAAAAAAAATGCAAAATGACAACAACAACAGACAATAGTGATACAGGATTTCAAAACAAGATGATAAGAATTTAACGATTGTCATATTTCATATTGTTATCTTCAAAATAGTTACTCAGGCAGCATGCCAGATACAGGCATACAAGATTGATAAACAATATAATTTCACTTTAAACAGTTTCTTTCCCTTTTACTATAGCTATTATAATTTTGGGATCTTATTTACTCTTTGAGTGTCTTACATTAGTGAGCCAGTATGTTGTTTACACATACAAATCTAATTTATTTCATTTATGAGTATGGTTTTTAGTTGCACCCATTTACATATAAAAGCATCAAGCTTATCATTCTTTATGGATGAATAGTACTCCATTGTATAAAAATACCGCATCCTTTTAATCCATTCCTCAATTGATGGGCATTTGTGTTGTTCCCAAGATCTGGCTATTAAAAATGTGTAGCTGTAAACATGGGTTCTCATGTATCACTATGGTGTGCTGTTTTCAATTCTTCTGGGAAAATTCCCAGAAGGAGAATCATTGTACACTCCCATCAATAGTGGAGAAAGAGTTCTTTTTCCTCATAGCCCCTCCAGCATTTGTTATTGGTTGATTTCTTGAGGATAGCCATTCTTTCTGGAATGAGGTGGAATCTTAGTGTTGTTTTAATTTGCATTTCTCAAATGTCCAGTGATGTAGAATATATTTTCATATATTTATTTGCCATTTGTATTTCATCTGAGAAGTGTAAGTGTGTGTTCATCTCAGATGCCCATTTTGGATTGGGTCTTTGAATTTTGGGGGGCTGATTTTTTAAAATTCTTTATATATGTTAGATAGGAGTCCTTTGTCTGAGGGATTGTTGGCTAAGATTGTTTCCCAATTCGTAAGTTTTCTTTTCACTCTGTTGATGATTTCTTTTGACATGCAAAAACTTTTAATAAAATGAGATCCCAGTTATTGATTCTGGGAAGTCTTTCTCATGCCATTTGATTTTTGTTCATGAATTCTCTGCCTACTCCTATGACTTCAAAATTTCTACCTACTTTTTCTTCCAACAGACTTAGCCTTTTTGTTTTAATATTTAGATCTTTGATCCATTTTGACTTTGGTTTAGTACATAGTGATAAGTGTGGGTCTAGTTTTACTTTTTGGTATATGGAAAACCAGTTTTTCCAACACTATTTATTAAAGAGGCTGCCTTTTTTCCAGTGAAAATGTTTGGTATCTTTGTCAATGATAAAATGGCTTACTGTGTTTGTATTTGTAGCTGAACCTTTTAATCTATTCCATTTATCTTCAGATCTTTTTCTTTTTAGTATTACCATACTGATTTTATCTCAGTAGTTTTGCACTATAATTTCAAGTCAGTGATTGCAATGTCTCTCACCTGCCTTGCCTTTGTTGCCCAGGATTTCCCTTACTATTCTAGCTCTCTTTTGGCTCCAGATAAATTTTAGGAATGATTTTTCTAGATCTGTGAATTGCGTTAATGGTAGTTTATTTAGAATTGTATTAAATCTATACAAAAATTATGGGAAAATGGTGATTTTCATAATGATGTTCTTCCTATCCATGAACAAGGAATGTTTTTTTATTTTCTGAAATCCTCCTCAATTTCTTTCTTCAGAGTACTATAATTTTTAATGTACAGATCTTTTACTTCCTTTGTAAGATTGATTCCTAAATATTTCAGTTTTTTAGGTGCTATTGTGAAGGAGGTGGTTTCCTTTATTTCTTTCTCAGTGAGTTTGTTGTTTGTGAACAGGAATGCTATTGATTTTTGAGTGTTGATATTGTATCCAGTTGTATTACTGAATTTTTTATTAGATTTAGAAGTGTTTCATAGAAGTTTTGGGGGTCTTCTATGGAGAGTATCATGTTATCTGCAAATAATGATAGTTTAACTTCTTTTCCTATACTTATTCCTTTTATGTCTTTCTCTTTTCTAATTGCTCTAGATAATGTTTTAAGAACTATATTGAATAGGAGTGGTGATAATGGGTATCCTTGTTTTGTTCCTGGTTTTAGGTTGAAAGCTTTGTGTTTTTGTCCATTTAATGAGATGATGCTTGTTTGTTTATCATATATGACTTTTATCAGATTAAAGTAAAATAACATACTCCAATTTTCCATAGGGTTTTTTTTTTATCACAAATGAGTATTGGACTTAATCAGAAACTTTTTCTGCATCTATTGAGATGATCTTAGGGTTTTTGTCTTTGGCTCTGTTGCTATGGTGTATTGTTTATTAATTTGCATATGTTGCATTATCTCTGCCTTTCTGGGATTAAACCAACTTGGTCAAGATGTATAATCATCTTGATGATTTGCTGCATTCTGTTTGCCAGTATTTTATCGAGGATTTTTGCGTCTATATTCACTAGAGAGATTGATCTATAGTTCTGTTTTTGTTTTTCTCTGGTTTTGGTATCAGAGTAATACTTGCTCCTGGGAATGAGTTAGGGAGAATTGTTCCCTTTCAATTTCACTGAAGTGTTTGAGGAGTGTTGGCATTAAGTCTTCTTTAAATTTCTTGTAGAATCAGCCATGAATCCATCAGGACCTGGACTCTTCTTTGTTGGTAAGTTTTTAATTAAATTTTCAATTTTATTGACTGAAATTAGGTTCTTCAGATGTGTTATATCTTCTTGATCTAGCTTTGGAAATTCATACATTTCTAGGAATCTTTTCTGTGTTAATGAATCTATAATAGTAAAAGTTTTCAAAGGTATTGATGATACCATGTATTTCCATAGGATCTGTACTGATTTCACCATTTTCATTCTTAATTGCATGAATTTGAGAGTTTTTTTTCCTTTTTTAGTTGTTTATCTTTCCAAGAATGAACTCTTTAATTCATTAATTCTTGTATTGTTTTCTTAGTCTCAATTCTGCTCTCATTTTTATAATTTCCTCCCTTGTATGTGATTTGTGCTTACTCTTCTTTTAGAAGATTGTGATGTAGCACCAGGTTGTTTACTTGCTCTCCTTCAGTTTTCCTAATATGAGAATTCACTGCAATAAATTTCCCTCTCAAGACTGCTTTCATTGCATCCCACAGGTTCTGGTAAGTTTTCTTTGCATTTTTGTTTAATCGTGAATATTGTTTAATTTTTTCTTTAATTTCCTCTCTGATCCATTGGTTGTTTAGGAAGGTATTACTTAATTTACATGTGTTCATGGAGTTTTTGTCATTTCTTTTATCATTAATTTCTGGTTTCATGGCACTATGGCCATATAATATGCATGGAATGATTTTGATTCTTCAGCATTTAGTTAAGCATATTCTATGAACTATTATATGGTCCATTTTTGAGAATGTCCCATATGCAGCTGAGAAGAATGTGTAGTTTGATGTTGGGTGAAATACTCTGCACATGTCCACTAAGTCCATTTATTCACCAGTTTGATTCAGTTCTGTTATTTCTTTGCTGATTTCTTTTGTCTAGTTGATTAGTCACTTTGCAATAGTGGAAAGTTAAGGTCTCCTATTATAATTATATCATTGCTTATTTGATTTTTCATGTCTGTTAATATTTGTCTTATATAGCTGGGTGCATCCATATTTGGTGCATATATATTTAAGATTGTTATCTCTGCTGCTTAAAGTTTTCCATGTTAACTACCATTAACGTAATTCACAGATCTAGAAAAATCATTCCTAAAATTTATCTGGAGCCAAAAGAGAGCTAGAATAGTAAGGGAAATCCTGGGCAACAAAGGCAAGGCAGGTGAGAGACATTGTAATCACTGACTTGAAATTATAGTGCAAAACTACTGAGATAAAATCAGTATGGTAATACTAAAATACCAGTATGTAATGACCTTCATCATCTTTTTTGATTATTCTTTGTTTGAAGACAAGATAATGAAGGTTATGTTTATCATTTCTTGTTGTACCTGAGAGATTATTTCTGATATGATTTCCTTTCCAGCTTCATGGAATTTTGCCTTTACTTCATTTGTTATGATTTCAGAAATTTCAGGTGAGTGACTTATAGTTTCTTCCATATCTGTGTCTCCTGGCCTTGTTTCAGATGGGCTGGAGGTTTGAGATTGCATTTTGCTTCTTGGTTTTTTCATTTTCTTGTATTCCTCCTGAGCAGCCAAATGTACAGTCCCAGTTGCTTCTGAGTTAAAGCTGGAGATCCATACAGGAGGGTTATCTCTTGCTGGGTGAGGGTTGCCAAGTGAGCCTTTCCTAGGCCTTGCACAGCATACTGAGGCTCCTCAACTGGCTAAGGTCACTGGGTGGGCCTTTCATGAGCCCTACATGGTACACTGACTCTCCCTGGCTGGCTGGGAGAACTGAACATGTCCTTCTGGGCCCTGTGTGGCACATGGACACTCCCTGGTTGGTTGGGGTCACTGGGCTGGCCTTTCCTGGGTTCCATACCTTTGCCCTGACACTCACTGCATGGTTGGGGTCACTGGGGAGGCCTTTCCCTCAATTTCTCCTTTGTGACTACACTCTGCTATGGGCTCATCCTGTGTTTTGACTACATGGTATTTTCTCCTTAATCTCGTCTTTCAGATTGTTATTATATGAAGCAAAGTATAAATCACCAGTGTAATGAATAAAATGGTACCTTGAGATTTATGAGTATGTCAACGTTCAGTGTTTCTCTTTTCTATATTATTATTTTTTTGGAGCAAGCTCTTTAATTTTGATTATTCTTCATAATTTTTAAGTTCCTTCCTAGGCAGCTATTCAAATTAAAGTGGTATTCATTGATTGGATTATTATCACTGGGATCCAAAACCAAACACACATACAATTTAAAAAAATAAGAAGGCTATTTTTTATTTACTATCGCAGAAAAATAGAACTAAAAAAATCAAATATAAGATCAAATTTTGTAAACTTCATAAAAATATCTTTAGAAGGCCACAATTGATCCCTGTAATTTTCTTCTGTCATAATTTTAAAAGTTAAGAACTGGCATAAAAATGTTATCCTTTGTCAGGGTCTAGTCTGAGCTTTCAACATTACAGTTTTCTCAATGACCAAAAATATTCACTAACATTATATATAAGAGCCTATTGAAAGATGTAATTTATTAAAGCAAAGAAGCTTTTCATCAATGTGAAGAATTTCAAATTCAAAATATTTTCACTTTCTGCACTACAATAAAAATAAAATAAGCGTTTGAGGAATAAAAAAGGGTTTTAGTCTAACAAGACATTTCTTTATGTCATAGAAAATGTTCTGACAATTCTAATAGTTTGCCATAATGTTTTCTTTAGTTAAAAACCTAAAAACTAAATTTTTACAAGAATTAGTCTGTAGCTCTGATTCAAAAAGCAAACAAACTGAAAATTTTGGAGCGTTGCATTTAATTAAGTAGTTACCAAGGGAATGAGCGCCGTAGTTTAACTCTAAACTCACCGCCAAAACCTCATGTGTGAGGGTGTGAAGGAGACTGTGCTGCAGTCACTCTGGCTGAACATGTGCTTAAGAGGGGGGCTGTGGGCAAAGACTCACCGAGCAGGATGGCGATTGGATGCTCCTTCCACAGTTACTCCCTTTGCTGACCTGGGTTCATTGCCATGGGCCATGAGGTTAAGTGATTTCCAGGTTCGTCTCTGCAACAAAAAAAGAGTTGGAAATCATATACAAGGACATGAAAATGACAGCAAAGTTTATTAAGGTGAAAGCGAGCCTGGAGTGAATGAGTAGCAGCTCAGATGAAAGGAAAGCATCTCCAGAGACAAGGGCTTGGGGCGTAGGAGTTCAAATGTTTCTGAGCCAAGGTGCCTCCCATCGAGGTCTTTCTGAGCATGATTGAGAGCATGACTGAAAGAGTGCTGAGTCAGAGCCACTGCGTCTAATTCATGTGTCCTTCCCCATAATTCACGCTGTTTTAATTGTATCTACAAGATGAAGTCCATACGCATGAAACTTCGAAGAGCTCCAGGGAGGAAAAGCTACTCTACTTCATGTAGGGAGGCTTAATGCACATAGGTCTTGGCTTTGAACTTTCAAAATTTTCCAACGCAGGCTTGAGGTCTTCGTTCCCTTCTCTTGACTACCTTTTTGGTAAGTTCTGGGGGAGCACCACCATGGTCCTGAGAGATCACCCAGGTTTAGAGGATTGAGGAGTGTGTCCTTGTGGCACCCAAGTGTCAGCCCTGTTTGTAATCTTGTTCTGCCTGGAAACCAGCAAACTATTAGCTGAAATCATGAGTCAAAATAAACATCTCCTCCTGTATATCGTGGGTGTTGATATTTTGTCGCAACTAAAGAAAGTGAACAAGACAATACTTGGAGAAATCAGTTTTACAACACACACACACACACACACTGAAAAAATAAAAGAAGCACAGTTAGGTAGAAGACAAGTAAAATTATAAAGGCTGAAATGGAAGTTGATTATTGTTTGCAAGGAGACCTCACTTCCATAAGAACATCAGGAATTTCGGCTCTCTGCTGTTCTGTCTGTACTTGGGAGAGTCTGTAGCCCACTAGGACCTGTTTCTGGCTCACTAGGTATCAACCTTTTCAGAACTAAAAGATGATCTAAGGTTGTCTGTTTCTGCCTTTTCTTTAACACTGTACTGTAGTGTGATATAACATTGCAAGCCAATGAATGCAGTGATTGACTTTCTCTCTGTCTGGTGGGTCTTCTCTACAAATGTTTGTATCTCTGTCCCTTTTCTCAGGATTTCCTTTGTTTCAGAGAAACTTTGCTGCAAAGTTTTTGTTCCTCCTCCTCTTCAGAAACCTCCTCAGCTGCCATTCTCTGTTGCTTAGCTAGAAGTTTCTGAAGTTTCTCTGTAGACAGTTCCTCTGGCTGTTCCTCTAGCAGTTCTTCAACATCACCACTGTCTACCTGCAGGCCTGTCACCTATGCTTGACTGATATCATCAAGCCCAGGTCAATTGAAGGCTCAGGCTCCTCTACGCAGCCTTCAAATTATCCTGTGCACTCTTAGGACACACCTTCTGCAAGGCAAATTTCAGTGCCTTAAAGAGACATTAACCCAGGATTTCTCAGTTAACCCCACACAGGAAAGGAGTTGTGATGATTCTTCCAGAACTCTTTTGGGGTTAAATATATATAAGACCATCTGGAAACACTGTAGGAACAATTACTTGGTATATAGCCCCTTCAAGTTACCAAACACTTAAACTGATGTCAAGAACTGATGACTCACATGTTTTATCATAAACATTTATATTGTATATTTTTATAATGCACTTGTCTTTACTGATTTTACATTACTCATAGACTGAAGATATTGAGTAAGCATAATTATTGTTATGTCATTTTTTTGTGTGTCAAAAAATGTGCTTGAAACATAGAAAGCAATGGGCATATTATCTTTATAGTTTAATAAAGGTAAATTTGTGATTAGTAACATAATCAAAATGCAAGTCACCAATTTAAATCCATGTTCATTTTTATTTCACCAACTCATTTGAATTACTTCATTTACTAGAACTTTACTTAGATCTTATGAACCAAAAGCACCTAGATTAATTACATGAGTACCCATTTTTCTATAAGCCAATTTAAAGATAACTTTTGGGATAATTTTGTGATGTAGATATATGTAGCAGAATGTTGTCACAGAAACATACACACTCACCAAACTATGTAACTTTTATTTCATCAGATTTTGAGGTTCCTGTTTGTAACTATGTGTAAATATGTGACAAAGCCCGAGTAATCAAGGGTCCAACTTTGATGTCCCAAATGGGTTTGGCAACACTTGAATATCTGTATAACTTCTTAGATTGACTTTTTTTGGATAAAAGTTCAAACAGAGAGCTCTGTAAGGAAGAAAAAATACAGAAATGAAAAAATATGATCACAGAAATAAATATAAAATTTAGCAGCTATGAACATTTTAGTGAATCATTACAAACATAAATCAGCAAGTAGACAAAAATATATATGACATATAAAATTATTTCATTAAACCAAAGTGTACTTTTAGATGTGTTGTTCAGGTAGGTTTATAATAGTTTTAACTTAATTTTAGGTTTATAATTAAAAATAGACTAGATAGTTACAAGTCTCCCTAGGGGATATTAATTAGTACTTGTGTATTTTTATATAATTGACAGGAAGTTATTTTAATATTCTTTTTTTAAGCAGTCATTAATTTGTAGGACATATTTTTATGGTGATACTTTAATGTTAGACATTTACTTATCATTTTTTTATAAGATCCTCACATCTTTAAGATCTTCCTTGTGTACTTCTGAAAAGAGACAAAGAAAAATAAGAAAAGTTCCTGCATTCACGCTTAGGCAACATTCATGTTATTTTATTAGATATCACTGGGCCATTTTTCTGAGGTCTGCTAACATCTATCAGTTTCAGTTTTTTTTTTTTTTGAAGGCTGGTAACCAGTCAGCCCCAAGTTTCCTAGAATCTAAAAGCCAGCCACACTGGCATGGCATCACAACCTGAGACAGACAAGCATCCTTGGTCCTGGCATGCCATCTTTTGAGTCCCCAGAAAGTATGCAAATACACTCACATCTTTCATAATAAGGTCAAAAAGTTTGGGGAAAGTTATGCACAAAGGCTGAATTTTACTCAAAAGATCTATATGTGTATCTAGGACCCTGTAGCTAATGTAAAGAACTCATAGAAAAATCCATATGGTTGAACAAAATGGAAATCTAGAAATACCTCTTTGTAGCAATTGAAAGCATGTGCTGGTTTAGACAGGGACATAAGCACAAGATTGAGGTTATTGTAAAGACAAACCCCACCAAAGTAGGAGACTGGAGTCAGCTGGCCCTGGAAACTCAGAGATATACCAGGACAGACCTGTGGGAAAGGGCAGCGGAGCAGATGGCATGAAAACACAGCAAGACTGACAGATGTGAGGAGGAGATTTGTGTTTGCCTAAATAAAAGCCTTTGAAAGACAAAATTACGGCAATATTTGTCTCTGGGTGAAGACCAGTGGTGGCAAGTGTTGTCCCCTCTCACCCATCCCAGCAGGATCCACTCTACTTCTGGGACCTCTGACCTGCCCTCTTCTAGGCTGGCAGGGATGTCTCTCTCCTACAGGTGAGACCCAAGCCCTGCTTTAGTTTGGTCTGCATGGAATGTCCCCCTGCCCTTTCAGCCCCAAAAGACTATAATTCCGTTTTTTCTATTGAGAGGCACAGCCAAGAAGAATAAAGATTTACCAGAATTTTGTTTATTAAAGGAAGAGAAAGATCAACTGGTAAGACTGTTCAGAAGAGATTCTTTTATCGGACTTTAGGAGCTTCTGGTAGCTAAATAAGAAAAGCATGCTGCATACTGAGAGAAATAAGAGAGGGAGGGAGGGAGGGAGAGAGAGAGAGAGAGAGAGAGAGAGATGGAGAGGCAGAGACGAGGGGAGCTATGCCATCAAAGAGCAAAGTGAAGTAAAAGAAAAACAAAAAAGCTGAAATTTTGACTGAATTTGCAAAAGTCAGTACCTTAATTTACCTGTTGGCAAATACCAAACATGTCACTGAGGAGATACTTCAAAGGAGAAGATGTGTCAACTCACCCCGCCCATAACAGTATGGTGTAGGTTCACTGACTTCTGTCACAGGAAAGAAAAAGAGAAAAATGTACTTCATCCTCAGGGCCTTACAAACTTCGCTGGTCACGAATAACAAAGCAAGAAAATAAAATCCAACAAAGTATAGATAACGGGAACAAAAGTATTTGTCAACTGACTCTAACTGATAAGTTACAAAATATTTTGTCCAACAGTAGTGCAGTACACACATTACTCTCAAGTTCATATAAAGTTTTTCTCAAAATAGAACACATTCTGTGCCATAAAACCCACAGTAATGTGTTTTAAAGGAAAGACATTTTAGCAATTTTTTTCAGAATGGTGAAATCAGATGAAATCTCAAAAAAGAAAGATGAAAATAAAATCCTGAAATATGAAGAAATCAAACAAGACTATAAGTATTTTATGGTTTACAGACTAAGCCTAAAGACCATTAAGTATATGTGAATAAAGTGAAATGAAAATAAAATGTCCTGACATGAGCATGATTTAGTGGCGAAGTCCTCCACAGCCATTACATTTGGACAGTTCTCATTTTAGACAGCATAGGCTCTTGGGAGATCACTATGTACGACTGAAGTGATGTTTTAAAATTTTATGTTATAACAATTTTCAGAGCAGGCACAGATGATCCAAAAATAGAGAAAAATATTGCCTTGTATTTTTATCACTAGAACTTGAAGGAGTGAATCATTCTTATGTTTCATTTTTGTTATGGAATTTAGTATCCAAGCTTCCATTTATTTCCTACCTTACAAATGATGAATCATTGCAATAAACTAAGGTCTCTGTATCTCTACTCCATGTTGTCATGGCATAAGGTGCAGAAAACATTTAGCCAAAAGAACATGTATCTATACTCACCTGCAGTTACATGCCCATAGCGACTGTATGTATCAACACAGTTGACCATTCATATCAAAATTATTGTAATTGTGTTTCTAGTTTGAGAGCTTATAGCTATAATTTCCATGTCACTCAAAAAATATAAATCATCTATTTTTATGGTTTTTTGCAACATAACCAGTCAAAGGCAAATTGATTTCTCACTTTATTTCATGTCTATGTCTATGGCGTTGTTTCAAAAATGTTAGCTTTTCATTAGAAATTAATACCAGCATAAATTTTAAAAGAATCTCTTTGCCATCAGCAGTATTACTGTTTTTGTGATGTGGAACCTTTCTGTTATATACATAAGAACATTCTCTTGCTAATCTAGGGTGAATCCTTTTATATATTTTCTTGCTCCCTTGTGTTAAGGATTTTTTTGTGTGTGTCCATGAAATAATACTTGAACCCTCTCTGCCTTTTGAGACTTTCATGATTTTTTATTTGCCTAATAGTGACACTATTATTTTAGATAATTACCACTGGTAATGAGGCTATTTTCCATTTTTCAATGAATGACTTCATAATTTGGGAATAACATCAAAATACTGTGAGTTCATATCCACTACATACTTTATTTCATTTGCTTTGGTATTAAATTCTATTTATTGGCATTAATTTCTAGTTACATAGTTGGCAATTTTAAATCATGAATATATCATGTATTGCATGATATATTCTGTGTTTGTATGTTCAAGGGTATAATTTTTTAGTATCAGTGATACAAAAAATGAAATCTTATAATTAATACATGCTAATTAAACACATGACTATACAGTAGCTCTTTAAAGACTAGATAATGCTACTCCCCAAATACTTATACTTTTGTTGAGTTGTACTTAGGAAATAAATATTCCCGGAGAAACTGTTTTTTAACTTATAGTTCAGAGTTAGTAAGTTATTAGCTTCTGTAATTTTTAAGGTCTTGTGGGTCTTAATTTGCATCCTAGAGAGGAATCTATTCATTTGAAACCACAAATATTTGAAAGTGGTTTTCATGCTCAAATAGTCATGAAATTGAGGGATGGGCGTCCAGTTGCATCACATCATATACACTTTCGACTTTTCATAGCTCATTTTCATTTATATACATGATATTTGCCCTAACTTATTTATAGGAGAACTCTTTTCATAAGGTGATACTATTAAGGAGAATTTTTTACTACTTTTGAGATTTTTACAAAAAGAAACTGAAGAACAATTCAAAATGCCATGAACTAAACAGCTTGTATGAAAAAGTAATCATTAAATATATATGAGAAAAGAAAAAAAATTATGAGAAAAGAAAAAAAAAAAACTAGAACAAAGCTTTTGTAAATAAGGAGGCAAAGAGAGCATGAAGAGAGCTTAGGGAAATGGAAAAGAATCAGGTTTTATCACATCAGATACAACTTCCCTGTGATAAATGCAGGGATTATGTACACCTAAAGTGTACAAATAAATTTAATTAATAAAAAACATATGGAGGGCTGGGGATTTAGCTCAGTGGCATAAGCACCTGCCTGGCAAGCGCAAGGTCGTGATTTTGATCCCCGGTACCACAAAAAATAAATAAATAAATAAATAAAAATTTTTTTAAAAAAATATGGAGCACAATTTTTATAATTTTATTCTGAGATAAAAGATTATATTTAAGACCATGCCCCCCCAAAAAAGTTATGTATAGTACACAAAATTGTTTTATTTTCTATTTTGAATATTTTCTCATTTTTTATTAAATATGTTATCTAATAGCCAACATATATTAATAACAGCTTACCCATGCAGTTTATTACTACTGTTTATATATGTGCTTCATTTTCACAAAAATGTCTACGGAGAAAAAAATTAATTTTATTTTTGCATTTTAGATCACAGAGCAGGCATTAAAATGTTTTAATATAGACATGTACTGGGTTAGGGTTGCTTAATTTTCATACTATATTATCATTCTGTACCAATTTCCTTTCAAATATATAAATTAGGATAAAATTACTAGTGTTTAATCACTATTCTATTTCTCAAAATTGATTTGGACATCTACATACCTATTGTCATCTTGATTTTTGTTACTGTCACTAAAATTTGAGAAATTGAAAATAAAATGGCTTCTTTTTCAAAATATTCTTCAATGTTAAAGTACAAAATACACATTGTGATTGAATATAGACTTATAATAAAATAATTAATTGAATATTTAATATTGAATTTTAAAAATAAATTTTAGTCTAATTAAATATTTTAATGCAAATAAAAATACAATTCTTAAGTTCAGTTTTATTATAGATGATTAGCTAAAAATTGATATCATATTTCTTCAATGTTTTATGTTGATCTATCCACCCACATTTATAAAATAGGGTGAATATTTCTGTCATTGTTTGTAAAAATTTCTGACATCCTCTAGACAAAACAGGACATGAAAGGAACCAAGAAAATGTGAAACAAACTCAACCAAGAAGTGACACTTTATTTTTATTTTTGTAATTAAGAAACCATTTTAAGAAAAAGAATCTGATAGCAAATTTGCCTTTCCCCCAGAGTTCTTCAGTTCAAATACTCCATGTTTACAAGCTGTGTCTGCTTCCGGGCTTATTGGCAGCAAAACTCAAAAGCTGGGTGCACTAGATAATCACTTCTTGTTTTCAGGATATAGATCTGTATTTCTTTGGGGATTGATGTTCTTAACAAAGAAGATGATTTTAGTACAGCACATGACCTTAGATACACTGAGCAATGCATTTAAATGGATCAATATTTACTTCAAACCATTTGCTTCGTAAATTTGTTTGCTCTTTGCAGGTTCTTCTACTGCAGGAGTTCTGTAAGTTTCCTTCATCTGAATACATACAGAGGTCTGTATTTCCCAGGCTGAGAAGTGTGTGAGTAGACAATCACTATTATTACGTATTTGAACTTTCCATTACCGTGTAAGCCATTTTTTTTATTCTTGTTCATGTGATACTCTGGTTTTAACTGTCATGATTTATTCAAAACTTGTTCAGGTCTTACTGAAACATGTGGGATAATTAATTCAGAATGTTCAGTTAGTTGAATACTGAAAAACAAAGGCACTATCCCATCTGCATTTGGTGTAGACCATTTTGAAATTGTAATCCAAAAGAACCATTTGAATCCTGCAGTTTAGACTTATTATTATGTTCCAGTGAAGAACAAATAGTAATAATTAACCCTTGTCAGCCAGTTGTGGCTTAGACCCCTTTTAAAGAATGCTAGAAAATGCTTTTATTTGTCATATACTAAAAGTATTAGAAAAGTACTCAACAAGAAGAGAGGACTCATAGAATTTAACTTTACTTTCAGTTTTAATTACAAATTTAAAAGAATGCTTACATCTATGATGATTTGATGGAAGGTTAAAATATCTCTCATTCAAAAAAAGTGTTTTTGTTTTAACATCTAGTTCCTTGATTAATTTTCATTTCAATTTAGTACATGGTGAGCAGATAAGGCCTAGATTCAATCTTCTGTGTGTGGATAGCCAGTTTTCCCAACACTGTTTATTAAAGAGTTTCTTTACTTCAGTGTGGTTTTGGTCCCTTTGTCAAACATCAAATAATTTCCTAGGCTGGGGTTATGTCTGCATCCTCTATGTTCCATTGATTCTCAAGTCTGTTTTCTTATCAGTACCTGCTGTTTTTCACCACAGCTTTGTAATATAACTTCAGGTCTGGAATTACGATGCCTCCCCTCTTGCTCTTTTTACCTTAATATTTTGAGTTTCTTTTATTTACACATAAACTTTCAAATTGTTTTCATCAGTTATCTGAAGAATGTTGATAGTATTTTGGTTGAAATTGCATTAAATCTCTATGTCAGTCTTGGGATTATGGCCATTTTGACTATGTTAGTAGCCTATGCAGGAATGGAAGATATCTTTTGTTTTTCTGAAGTCCTCTTTGATTTCCTCTTTTAGAGTGCTATAATTTTTGTGTACATGTCTTTATCGTCCTGAGTTAGGTTAATTCCTAAATTTAATTATTTTTGTTGCTATCATGAACAGTAATTTTTCCAAACATCTTTCTTTGTGATTTCATTATTAGGATACAGGAGAGCTATTGATTTTATGTATTGATTTTGTATCTTATTATATTTTTAAATTGTGTTAATAATTTTAAGAATCTTTTGGCAGATTTGTTCAGTGTTTTATGCAGAGAATCATTTCATAATTAGGTAATGATAATTTGACTTCTTCATCCTGTAGTTTAGTGTTTCTTTTTCTTTTTCTTTCTTTGAGACACGATCTGGTTGTGTAGTACTGACTCATTCTTGTACTCACTATGTGGCCCAGGATGGCCTTGAACTTGCAGCAATCCTCCTGCCTGAGCCACTCAAGTGCTAAAATTACAGGTGTGTGCAGCCACATCCAGTCTCCTATACATTTTTATGGGTAATAATTTTTTATTTCTATTTCTTTCTCTTGCTGCTTTGAGTACTATGTTGAACATGAGTGGTGAAAGTGGTAATCCTTGTTGTGATCCTGATTTTAGAGGGAAAGCTTGCAATCTTTTCCCATTTACCCCTATGTTCACTATAGTCTGTTGTGTCACAAATACCTTTTATCACAAATAGATGAGGTTCTTCCATAGCTATTTTCTTCAGTAATTTTATCATGAAAGAAAGCTGCATTTTGTCAAAGAGTTTTCTGTATTAAGATCATTGTGTGATTTTTGCCCTCACTTCTGTTTATGTAATGTGTTACATGTAGTGGTTTGTGTGTGTGTTTAGCCATCCTTGCATTCCTAAGAGAAAACTTGGTCATGGTGCATGATCTTTTCAATAATGTGCTGCATTCTCTTTGAGCATCTTTGCATAACAATCATTGAAAAGATTGGTTTTTTAGTTCTCTTTTTTATTTGAAACTTTTACTGATTTTTGAAGTCAGGGTACTGGTAGATTCCTGAAATGACTGTGGGAGTTTTTCTTCACTGACCATATCACAGTGATACCTGCACACCAATGTTTATAGCAGCACAATTCATAACAGCTTTCTAAGGAAGCAGCCTGCATGTCAAGTGATAAAGAAAATTTGTTATTCTGCCATAAAATGATAAACTTCAGTCAGCTGTGGGAAGATGGATGTACTCTGAGACCATAATATTTAGTGAAATAAATCAGATACACAAGCCTATAAATCAAATGGTTTCTCTTATATGAGAAACTTCAACTATAAATAAAAAGCAAAACAAAAAATAGATAATGGGAAGTAGGAAGATAGAGAGGGGGAGGGGAAGGAATGTAAAGATTGTGTAATACAAATATGTGCTAATAAATAAAATAATAAAATAAAACTGTGAAGTTAGGTGTGGTGGTGCATACCTGTAATTCCAGCATCCAGCAAGCTGAGGAGGAGGATCATTGCAGTGTTGAGGCCAGCCTGGGCTGTATAGTTTGTTTAAGGTTGGCCTGAACTACATAATTATACCCTGTTTCAAATCCCACCAATCTATAGTGATGTGTTTATTTTCAATGAAATAATTTGTTATGAATACTCAAGTTTTACACTGAAATATTTCTAAGGATGATAGTAATACATAAAACCTGTAAACAGAATAAAAGTAGAGAACAAGAATCTATGAGACTATCACATCAAATTTAAGAATTCTAAGATATTACAAAATGATAGATGCAATACTGAGTAAAAATATCTATATCAGATAAAAAAAAAAAAGAGGTGGGGATTTAGCTCAGCGGCATAAGCACCTGTCTTGCCAGTGTGTGGTCGTTAGTTCAATCCCCAGTACTGATTAAAAAAAAAAAAAAAAAACCTAAAAAAAAATCTATATCATTCTAACATCACATTCATGCATTATTATGACAAGTAATAAGGCACAACTAAACTCCCACTACTGAAGCTTCCATAGTCTGTTTCTTTTTTCTTGGGCATACGAGAAGTCAACTTATTGGCATATCACTTAGGATTCCTCAGTCTTTTACACCTCTAGCAACTGGAATTCCAAAATTTAAATACATACATACATACATACATAAAAATAAAACCCAAAAAACATTAAAACCCTAAAAGCAGATATTATGAAAAACATTTTTCTGAGAGCTGCATAGCTACACCCCATGTTGACAGTACATACTGGCCATGGTTCTGCAGCATTCTCAGTGTTTGAGTTGGTGCTGTTGAAGTCAGAGGCACACTAGCAGCATCTGTACTAGTAGACATTTGCAAATGAGCATTTATGCAACTGCTTTGTGACACAACTCTTAGCAATATCGGTGGCTGCACAACTTACGCACTTGATTCCAGATATCTAGAAAAATGATTGAGCTACTGAGTTTCTTTCATTGAATTCCCAGTTTAAATAAATCGAAGTCTGATTCTGATGCTTGAAATTAAAAATCTTTACTAATGTAGAGAACACATAACTTAAAATATTTAAAATATTGTATGTTCTATAAAGTTTCTGTATAATTCAAACATTTTAAATTCTCAATTAAGCAAATAAATGTGTTGAACAATTATCATATGTGATTCCTGAAGAACTTGCAATTTCTTTAGAGTATCTTGAGTCTCATGATTATTATCATTTTATGTTTGTTTTTACCAAGAGCTATTTTCATTTTTTTCAATCTCAATTCTTTCTTTGATATTTAGATATTCTCTCTCTCTCTCTCATGAGTTTACATGAAAGCTGGGTGACCGTGGTGCTATCACAAAGATGATACCTCTCACTTGTTCTCTGCATATCCAGGAAAAGCAACCTGTGAGCAGCAGTCTCAGCTCTCTGACTTTGACATACGCTTGCAGTATGCTACCCCAGCTTAAGACTCCCTCCACTGGCTCCAGGCTGTCTGGGGAAGAGGTCATCTGCCAAGAATAACTTGATAGCCAGAAGCAGTATGTTCACCAAATGCATAGTTGCCAGGACAGCAGAATACTAAGTTTTACCGTAAGGATGAACAGCTTTTAAAAGTGCCCAGTTACAGGGAATCAAAGCTTTCAGATTGCAGAATTGTGGCTGACCTGCATAGACAGACACTCTCTGCACTTGCTCAGATATTTGAGCAAGTCTAACCTTAACCTCAAAAGACGGTCTTCCTTTTTATCCCTTGTTCCTTTTCCATTTTCAGATATGTAGGACATTTTTCTCTTCTGTTTTTGATGCACTTTATAGGTACTAAGTGGTTAATAGATAGGCTATAGAGCTTATTTTAGAAAATAAACCAGTTAATTGAAGCAAAAGAAATGAAACTATTCGTATTCTCACCTTCAAGTGTTCTAAATAGTGCAAAATAATTTTACTTGCCTAGCTTCAGTCCATTCCTCTGAAAAAGTCTTTGTATACAAGGTTTTGTGAAAGCAATAATTACAAGTGCCTTTGTATAAAAAAGTGATGCTGCAATAGACACTAAAATCCTAATTTAAACTATTGTAATGTTTTGTGATTTTACTATCTGGAGACTGGCTGTTTGACAACTTGAAACAAAATTTTCCTCAAAACTCAAAATTCTGTAATAAATAAAGAATTTAGATGTCCCAGGGACTACACCGTTAGCTGGTGATTATTGAAACCGTCATCAGCCTTAGAAAGTGAAATTTTTTATTCCTGAAGAAATCACAAACATTCAAATAGGCCAGAAATATAGTGTCTTTTTAAATAATTTTAGAAATATTTTATTTTAGGGCCATTTTATTGGATAAAATGTTCTCTTATTGACTTGAGTTGCCTGCATCATACATGAAGTCTATAAATGTGTGCGTTTGCATCTCAGTTTTTTCTGAAACATTGATCTCTTTCTTTATGTTGGTTCTACAATGACATTGCTTTTAATTACCAACTTTCATAGTGTGTTGAAATTTGACAGGGAAAGTTCAATATTTTATTCAGCAAAATTATTTCATCCATTATTTGAAAATTTTATGTAAAATTTTTACATAAAATTCTATTAAAAAGCAAATATACTTGTGATTTTTATAACAGTTCTGTTAATTTTCCAGTTAAAAAGGAAATTAATATTTTATTTTGTTGGTGTATGAATTTAATACTTTTAAAACTTATTTTTATACTTCTCAAAATCATATAATTAAATATATTTATTGTCATAGTTTATTTTTTATTTTAATGATATTTCTTCAATTGATAGTATGTAAAAATAATCCATTTTAAGTGGTTACCTTACATTCAAGTTACTTTATTTTTATTTTTATTAATTTTTTATTTTAAAAAGAAAAAAAGAAGTCAGAAAAGAAAAACAAAAAACAAAAGACACAAACAACAACAACAAACCCAAAACAATATCAATATAGGCTTTCAAAACAGAATGAAAGAAATTTAACAATGGTTGTTATATTACATATTGTTATCTTTTTTTAAAGAAAGAAAGAAAAAGAAAATTTAAAAAACAAAATAGAAAAGCAGAAAAAAGTAGAACAATACAGAATTTTAAAAATATTAACATCATAAAATCACTAGTTGATACATTACACATTGTCATCTTGAAAATAGTTGCCAATGTCACAAAATCAAAGCACAAAATGTGGCAATCAAAGCACAAACTGTAGCTAGGCATTCAGACATTGACCATGCAAACCCTTTTGTTCAATGTTCCAACAGAAATTCAGTAATATGATCATGCTTCTTACACACTATACATACAATTATATCCTTTAGAGCACTTTCCTTCCCATTCAATGTTACAATATCTGTTACACATTTTGGATCCCATTACTCTGTCAGTTTTTTTATTTGTTACACTAGAGAGACAATGTGATATTTACTAATGTGAGTCGTGTTTATTTCATTTACGAGGATATTCTCAAGTTGCCTCCATTTACCTATAAAGGCCTCAAGATCAATTTACTTTCTTATTTTATGCTTTTTAAAAATGTCATTACATGAAATTTTGATTTTATCTCATTTTTTGATATGAACATTTTTAATCATTACTTTTCATTGTCTTACTATACCATTAGGACAACATGTAATGAAAACTGATATATATAGAACATCACCATCTTACTCATATTAATGGAAACTATTCTATCATATTTATATTATTAATGACATTTTCTGGATGTATTAGGGCTTAATTATGTTAATGAAGTTCATCTTACATTTTGCTAAGAATCTGTTTCTTAAATATCATAATTGATTATTAAATTATATTGCGAGGATATTTTCTTTTGAATCTGTTGAGGTAATGCACAAAGAAGGAAGATTCACTCAAAGAAATCATTATTATGTAATTTAAAATCACAGGGTCACCTTGGTAAAGAATTGTTTTTGCTAACTCTGTAGCTGACTTTACCTGTATCTGTCATCCTGACCTGATTATTCTAACACAATTTTGGTTTTTCAGTCATGGCTCATTACTTTCTCTTTGTTCTTTCTTATTTATATAAAATCAGTAAGTTATATTTGTAACCAGATAAAATTATTATATAAAATTTAAGAGTATAGCTACACTGAAATACTTTCATACATTGATATTATACATTCATATTACAAGCCAATGAGGTTGTTATAAATAAAATCATGCATGCTAACATATACGTAAAATTTTAAACTTGCTATCCTGAATTAGTATCAACACTTTTGATGGCTGGAAAAAATTTATCCATATATATGCTACTTCAGAAAAGTAATCATCCAGATTGTTAATCACATGTTTTCTTTGAGATCATTTATTTTATCAGCGTAGATGTATGTATTGTTCCATTTCTGGTACAAAAATACATGATACCTGCTCTTTTATAGGAGAAAAGTTTGGTTTGACTAATAGTTTCAGTATTGGTCTGTTGGCTCTAAGTCAGAAACTCTATGGCATAGAGAAATGGCAGAAGAAAATTGCCCAATTCATGGCATCCAAAAAAAAAAAAAAGTAAGCAGGAGAAGAACATAAGCAAAAAAAAAAAAAAAGAATCAGGCACAATTACAGTGATCAGGGCTACAGCTAGAAGCATGCTTTACTAACCTCTGAGGCATCATTCAAATCAATCAAGTTGACAAGATTATCCATCACAGGGGTTATATTCAAGATTACAGAAATGTGCAGAAGATTATATAATGAAACAACCTGAAGCCCTACTTGCACACTTTAACAATACTGTCATTTTGACAAAAATGCTTCAAATTTGTTTTTCCTTGAGGAAAAGAATCTTGTAGAGACAGTGCCGCCTAATCCTGAGCTCATCTAATATTGTTGCACCATGTTTTTAACAATTTCAGACATACACGAACACATGCGTCATACTATTAAAGTAAAAAAAAAAAATCACTGAAAGCCAAAAAGGATGTTTACAAACATACATACACACACACATAGGACAGAGCTATGTTTTTTCATTTTTTGGCTCTTTTTTTATTTCCATGATAAATAATTGATAATTTTCACATACATAGCTACTTCATTTCTGTCCGATTATTAATGTTCTATAACACTTTAGAACAATTCTGCTGTTTGATTTGTTTTAGATAATATTTTCCTTTTTTTCTGCTTTGATTTGTTTTAGAGATCTAACCATACTTTGTCAATTGTTTTAAGTTTTATACATCATTAATTTTGTCACAGTTGAGTTTTGCTTGTAGTAATAGATTTTTTTTTGTATTTTGTCAAAACTCATGAATTTTGATTTTCCAGTTACTGATAAATAGAATATGTGTGTCTCAGTTACTTTTCTCTCATTGCTGAACCAAACTACACAACAACCACAAGTTAAAGGGGGAAAGATTTATTTAGCTCACAGTTTGTAGTTTTTAACCCATAATTGGCTGCCAGGTTTGCCTGGAAGAGGGGCAAGCATTCACTTCAACCCAAAGACAGCAAAAGCACCCAGATGTAAGACAGAGCGCGCTTCTTTCTCTTCCTTATACTGTGCGCCTGCCCCCTGCCCCAGGGCGCATGTAGCGCTCACACCCTCAGTCTCAGCATTCTACCATGATTCACTCACAAACGGTAGCTCCAGCAACCTCCAAAAAGCCTGTCCACCCTGATCACATAAGACTTCTGGGAAACGTCCAGACACAACCAGGACAATTTCTGCTTTCTCGTGCACCTGTCATACTGTACTGATTTTTATTTTACTCGTAGTTTTGGAATTGCTCTCAGTAGTTTTCTTTCTCTTCTTTATTTCTCTCTCTCTCTCTGTGTGTGTGTGTGTGTGTGTGTGTGTGTATAGAACTAAACATTGAACTGAATACCTCTACATGGAGCTATTTCCCCAGCCCTTTCATTATATTTTATGTATTTTGGGATAGTTTCATTAAGTTATTAATTTTCCTAGACTGGGCTTTAAATTGTAATCCTTCTGCCTCAGTCTTTAAGAGTGCTGTGATTACAGAAATGGGCAACCACACCTGCTGGAAGGAGTCATTATTTAATTAAAGTTTGAAGAATTTGAAAATTTCTTTGTTCTTATGGTAATGGGAATATTAAAAATAAATCAGATCTAATCTAACCAGATGTAATCTAACCAGTGAATTGGCCATATCCACGACTTAATGTGTTGTGCTACCTTTTCGTGATCAACCTTCAAATAAAGCAATACACCAAAAAATTCTTTTCTTTAAATGCATGTAGAATGGAAGAAATCTCTCTCCAATCTTTGGATGCAGGTGTTCCGTATCACACCCTTTCTCTTTAACTCACTACTAGCATGAATAATTTTTAACTCAAATACTCTGCAAAATTTACATGCTTTCAGAAGCCAGGTCTCAGTAAACTGCATCTTCTGCCTTGAACACTGCATTAAATTTTGAATCATAAAGATATCCTCATTTTAAGATACAGTTCTGTGCTTATAATTTGTTGTCTTAATTAATTATGAACAATTATTATGTGTTTATAGTTAGTGGATGAGAGTAACAGTTTACAAATAGAATCTAATAACTCATTTTGAAAAGAAACAGTATTTAATTTTCATATTTTTGCTAAAAATTCCATAATAATTAGAAAAATAATTATGGTAACAATTTCCTTCATGTTCCTTTCATCTCTGCTTATTCCCAACAGTAATATTCCTGGATTGGTAGATCACCTTACCGGAAAAGATGTCACTATTACCTCAAAATATTCACACATAATTCAAGTAGTGTATATTGCTTAATAATTAAAAACATGTTTTAGATTCCTTTTGTCTTACCTAGATTTTTTAGAAAAGGATTCATCTTCATATTATTTTAGGTAAATAGCACAAAATTTATGATACAATATTTTCTAAAGAAAAGAAGACTTAAGAAACAACTTAAAGATTGAAATGTTATTTCTACTGAAAAAGCCAGATGTACGTTAACGTATATTTTAAAACAAATAATTATTCTTAATTTTTTTATTTTAAAAAAGAAAAACCAGAAAAAATCAAAGAACAAACCGACAGAAAAAAAGACAACCAAAGCAAAACAACAACAACAACAAAATAGCGATATAGGATTTCAAACCCAGATGATTGGAATTTAACAATGCTTGTTATATCGCACATTGTTTTCTTCAGAATAATTGTTCAGGTTATCAGATACAGGCATGCAAAATTGCTCAAACAATATAATTTCCATTTGAGCAACTTTTTTCCCTTTTACTATATCTATTGCAAAAATTTTGGATCCTGTTTACTCTTTCAGTGATTTACACTAGCGAGCCAGTATGGTGTGTACACATACATGTCCAATTTATTTCACTTATGAGTATGGCTTCCCTTTGCAACCTTTTGCCTATAAAAGCTTTGAGTTTATTGTTCTTTATGGCTGAGGCGTATTCCATTTTATAAAGATACAACATCTATCTTACCCATTCCTCAGCTGGATGGACAGTTGGGTAGTTTTTAAGATCTGGCAATTGTGCAGCTATAAAATTTGGATTAGAAAAAGAAAATTAATTTGTGAAAATTAGTAAAATTATAATTTTAGAAAAAAATATTTGCTGAAAATTTGTAAATAAATGAATAGCCATAAGATTGTGTCATGTAGGTTTTTGAAAAAAATCTTGGTTTGAACAATGGTCTTGTGGAGATAATAGTTAAGATAGAATATACAATTGAATAATGCATTGAGTATTTACATTTAAAAAGTTTTTACAGTAAAAAATACATTGCCATTAATCTTTTTTACAGCTTTCTTCACTTTACACACTTCTCCCATCATTCTCGGTACTTTTATAAAACAGTTCTAAAAGTCCTTTTGGTTGCCTTTAATTATTCAGACATGGCTTCCTCAATGTCCCTAAATGATTCAAAACACTTACCATTCATGTCATTTTCATTTTGGGAAAGAAGCAGAATTTGTGACGGACCAGTTCCAATAAACAAGGTAGATGAAGGCACTCTGTAATATCTCTGTGGAATGGCCTTTCCATGACTGGCTCTTGGCAACAGCATTCACCATATTTTTGTTCAGACATCAGAAAGACATTCACAAAAGAGGACTTCCAGAAATGTTTTCAAAAATGGCAAGAATGAATGAAAAAGTGTGTTGGAAGCAAGGGAGAGTATTTTGAGGGGGCTTGATGATCACATATCTTTTACTGTAATAAATTTTAAGAATTTAAGTTCTAATCATGCATTTTTACCACCCCTTGTGCAAGAATTAAAACATACAAGAATTTGGGCATACAAGAATTTGGAATTAGGCCATTTGGACATAAAGATAAATGTTATCTTAAATTTTATAGACTTTTTGATGTAATATTTAATTAAATAACAGTATGAGAACTTAATTTTTTAAATATTATATATCAACACCCTTATAAAAACAATTATAACATAAAGCCTTTCAAAATTTATGAGTAGTCCAATGATAAATTTTTACTTCTCAGTATTACGAGTTTATTCCCATTGTCATCTCAAAGCAGAAAAGCCCTGCGTTTCCCCACCATCGCTGATGTTTTCCTGTGTTGCTTAGTCTCAGCATGAACGGCCGCGCGATTGATGAACCCAGCAGGCTGTTACAAGCATTCAGAGCACAAGCTATGTCTTCATTTATACCTTATTAACTTAAATGCCAAGGTTCACTGGCATGCTACCATTGCTAAAACACAATCTGATCAACCACATGAAAAAGATACCAGACAAAATTTCTGCAAGAAATCATTCAGTATATAAGTTTCCATAACATTATTTACGAGGGTCGCTTGATCCAGAACACAGGATTTATCATCTGTGGTTATAAATCTAATGACAAACTTCACACAGTTCCTTCAGTTATTTTAGTTAAGAATGAACACATATGTGATTGTGATACATGTTAGAAACAACAGTTAGGAATAATAACTTAAAAATAATATGTTCTATTTACAAATAATAGTTTATTTGCATTGAAGTTTTTTTTTTAATTTACAGAAATAGGATTAATACCCATCCCAGCTCTATAAATTAATGAAAACTTAGTTGTTTTAAAAACTATTTTCATGTTGCATCTTACTTAGCTGTGTTCATTACTCCACATCTCTGAAAATTTTATCTTCTAAAACCAGGTGTGGTGGCACATGCCTAATCCCAGTACTGAGGAGGCTAAGCAGGAAGATTGCCATCGGCTGATGCCAGCCAGGAGGACATAGTGAGTTTAAGGCCAGCCTGAACCACCTAGCAAGACCCTGGCTCAAAAAAAATATGTTCTATATTCTGGCAAGACAGACTATGTATAATCTTACTATTGTGTCACATATTTTGCCTCTGTGCCTTTGTTCAGGCTATTATTTTTTTCTTTGGAATAGTCTCTTTTTAATAGTATGCCAGCTAAAACCCTTTTCATTGCCCAAAGACTAGATTAGAATATTGCTGTTACAGACAGGTTGCCACAGTTCTGAAAACAGGAATGTTATCTTCATTCTTCTTTTGCACAGAAAATTTCATATCTCCATCAACAATAATGAAATTTAAACTAAATTCAATCAAACCACGTAAATTTTTTAAGTGCTACTTTGTTCTGGGCACTATGTTAGTCAAATAATCACCCTTCAAATAATTTACAAATTGATATAGAGTCAATAATTGTTCTTTATGTTAAGTGCAACTATTGTCATCTCTGTCTTGCTGATGGGACAAAATACCTAATAGCTGCAATTTTAGGGAGGAGAAGCTTATTTTGGCTCATGCGCCAATAGTCTTAGCTGATGTCTGGCAGGCTTGAACACAGAAACAGGCGTGGATAGAAGAAAGCTTCTCGGGTCATGGTAGCAAAGAAGCATAGAGCTAAGGAGGAGCCAAGAAAGGACATAAATCATTCCGATTCACACCCCCAGTGACTGGCCTTTTCTGATCAGATCCTCCTCATCACAGCAAGTTAACTATAAAGCCTGCATTATCCGATCACCTTTCAAAAGCTCCCCCTCCATAAGTGGATGAAGCCTTTGGTGGACATCTACATATAAACCATTACATTTCTGTCCCTGGTCTCCAGAGACACAAGTGATCTCCTTATGAAAAATGTATTTAGTCCAACGCTATGAGTGACCAAAGTCCTAATAGTTCCAACATCACTGAAAAGTGCAAGTCAAAATTTCCTCTGATATAAAAAAAAAAGCTTTTAACTATTTGTCTTTGTAAAAATCAAAAGAAAAGTTGAAGACTGGTGACATACAGTTGTATAATGTCAACAGTTTTGTTTTAAAAGGAAGAAACACATGGAAATAAAGAAATGGGATGGAAGCAAGACCAAACTCCAGCAGGGTGGACATTAAATCCTGTAACCACAATTGCAGCACCCGTGGCAAAGCTGCAAGATCAAACTCTGAAGAGCTTTGGCCGATTTGCCCTTACTGCATTGCTGGTTCCAGTCCACATGCTTCTCTCCTGGGCTGTTTTGACTCACTGCTTTCTGGTGTCTCCACTTTCAGCCTTACTCTTATAGGTTCATACACTGTGCCCTCTTGGGCACACTTCTTGGCCTCCCAAGGCTTCTTCAGAGACCAGGTAAAGCCTTGACATGTTGCACGCCTATTACACCAGAATATCGGCCAACATCTTCCATGAGGTGAATAGTTGTGACCTTTGAAACACAGTTGTAGAGGCCTCTGAGTCCCTGAATAACTAAGATTTATAAACCAAGTTCCAGAAAAACAATGCGTTATTGGCCCTCCTTAAGCAATGTGTCCAGAGTTGCCTTCTCAAATGAAAGTTTTATAGCCGTGTCCCTGAATCTGCTATGGATGAGGTTTTGTGAGTTTTTCATATGACCACAAAGCATTCTTTGTGTTGTTCTGATATAAAGTATGTGGCTTGTTTTTAATGTTTATCTTTTAAACAAGTAAGCTTTCCTGAATCTCAAACTTGTATTTGAACTGCAAAATTTTCTAATTCAATTTTTGCTCCTGATTTTCAATATAAAACCAGATAAAAGCTGCCAGCAGTACCTTCACCACAGCCAGAACCCTGGAATTCCTTGAAACTTTTTTTGACCAGATTAGTCTGCTACAACTAATTTCAGTCTCCTGCAAGTCCAAGGGAATAAGCAAAATGTAGATAAATTTTATACCAGAGTGTAGCATAAAAGGTCTTTAGCTAAATTGCCAATTGAATCTTTCGTCCCAACTGAAACCTCCTGAGCCTAGACTTTACAGCCCGCATTTGTGTCAGCACTGTAGTCTTCTGACTTCTCATGAGAATTTCCCATCAATCTTGGCTTTTCTAAGACTTCTGTTACTGACACTACAGACTTCCCTAAACTCTTGCCCTGAACCATTTCCATTGGATTGTGAACCAGATAGGCAGGTGGTATTACAACAAACACTTTGGGTACCCATATCTGTTTTAGCTATTTTGTTATCACTAGAACAAATATCCAATGTCCACAATCTAAGGGAGGAACAAGACATGCTTTGGCTAACATTTCAGAAGTTTTAATCTGTGTCCAGCAGGCTTACATATAGGCTTACATATACATGGTGGAAGGGCCTGGGCAAAGGAAGGCTGCTCAGGTCGTGGTATTAGGAAGCAGAGAGCTAAGGGAGGGGGCCAGGAAAACAGAGACACGCTTCCAGTTCATACTCTGTGATCAGGTTTTTCTAAGTAGGACTTACCACCTGACAGCAAATCAGCAATAAAACCCCACAATCCAACCGCCTTTCACATCCTTGTCTATTAGTACATGTAGGTCTTGGGTGACATCTAGACATAAACCATAACCACAACAATAAATCAATGTGCTAGAAGATAATTAAACATGGTTTGCTGAAGAATAACAAACAATTTCTATTGCTGAAGCTCAAATCCTAAATAGTAGCACAAGATTAAGCTTGAAAAGATGGTTGAAGGCATGTTATACAGAACATTGTCTTAGTAACCTTCTTGTTGGTGGGATAAAATAACCAATGCTTCCAATTTAAAGAAGGGTGATTTCATTTTGGACACAAGTTTCATCTGTGTTTAGCTGGCTTCAAGGCAGGAAAGACTCTGTTATAGAAAAACTGCCCACTTTGAGAGCCAGGAATCAGGGAAGATCCAGGGAGAGTGATATAACTTTTCTAATCACGATGTAATAAGCAGCTAAATTGGACAGTAGTTAGGACACAGTCAGAGAGGGACTGGACCCTGTAGGGAGTCAGTGAAAGTAAACACATTAGATTTGCAATAGATGGTGTATGTATAGAAGGTAAGTCCTCAAGACAAAGTCACAGTGACCAGACTTGCATGCTTCTCTGAAGGATAAGCAGAACTTCAGACAATGTGTAACTAGTACCACCCAGGTCATTATACCAGCTATGCACCTGACACCCGCATGGGTGACCAGAATATCTGGTCCATATCCTCCCAAGGTGTTCCTGATTTAGAAGCCATGGATAAGCTGGGTTAATGATGTCAGCCATATACCTTTGCTATGCCTGTAACTCTTTCAGCTGATTGTAGTTTGACACACGTTGTACCCACATCATGACTTTGCTGTATAAATTAGTTCTGACCAAGGGCACTGGCAGAAACTCACCTTGGCCCCTGCCCTCTCCGAAGCCTTTCATATTCCCCAATAAGCCTTTCCTGTCTTAACCCCCTTTGTTTGTTGATATTCATTCTTTGATTTCAGGGAACATAAACTCAGTATGATCTGATATCTAGCAGATGGAGAGTTACTTTCCTCCTGTATCAATGACCCCAGTAACTCATCTCCAACCAGTCCCCACCTCCTAATAGTAACTCAACTGTAGCACCCCATGGCCCACTACCATTCACCACGCCCCATATCCGAACTCAAGAGACTTGGTGGGACCCTACTAGATCTAAACCCTCGCTGAGCTATTTGCGTCTTCAGGAGGCTGCTGTATTTCACACAAGTTACTAAAGAATCATTGAAGCACTGAGGACAAGAAAGATCCTAATGGGAAGAGGTCAGGTAGAATTTACAGTTATTTTAATATTAACTATTGGGAAATGTGTAGTACTAATTTTTAAATTTTAAATTAATTTTAATATCAAAAAACATAAAAGCTGTATGTTAACTAGGTCCTACATGAAGTTTCAATACATTTATACACTGTGTGATACTTAAACGATATTCAACTTGAAGAGTAAAGTAAAAGAACAAGATGAGATGGCAGCGCGGAACACTGCACTGAGAAGCAGGAATCATCACCTCCAGCGCGGTTTCCACACCTTGAAAAACAAAAGATGTAATGACTCTTCCAGACACTGCAGCTATTCATTGCATGATGCTCTGCAAATGTTTATTCTACAACACCATCTAATCTCTCTGTCTACAGTTGTATTCTACAAGTGCCTCAGCCACTGAAGACTTTGGTCCCAAGTCACATTTTTTCTTTGTAATCTAAGTGTTGCCATTTTCCCATGTTGTTTTTAGCGTTAAAACATTCAGCACCTGGCTTCTAAGCTTCCTCAGTTCTAATACGCTATTCTTTGTATAACCTACTATAAAAGCCAAGCTCTATGTTGTTACTGAAAAATCTTCTCTCTTTACGATTCATTTTTCATAATTTTCCTCTTTTTTTCTAACTGGGAATTGAACTCGCGACCTTGTGTTTGCCAGGCAGGTTCTGTGCTGAGTGATATCCTCACCCCAATAATTTTCTTCTCTGCTTGTTTTCAACAGCCTTCAACTTGAAATGTACTCCACTTAGCTGAATTAATATGAAGCATCTTTCAAAATTCAAAGATATTTATAAATCAGTTCCTTACCTGCAGTCTAAATAAATCCCTTTCTTTACTCCATGGTTTGACCACACAATTTTATTTTCTTTCTTTAGTCTTGACTTAGTGTATTATTGCATTCTTGCTTTGGAAATTTTTCAATTTATTCTCCTCCCTAAAGTTTAAGTTCAATTATTAAAAATGGCTCTATTTTTACAACCAAAGTATCACTAGTCAGTTTTCTCTCATGACCATTTAAATTTTCTCTATTGTCAATAACTGACAGAGAATAACATAAAAGTACATTTTGGCTGAAAGCAAAGAGAGTAGATATAAATAATTTGATGTTCTTTATTCTGTGTATAAATACTTTTCCCTCTCAACATTTCATTTCTTTGTCTCTCTGAAAGAGATGTGAGACTCACCATTGTTCTGTACATAAGATGCAGGATCTTAAAAGCAAGTTGCCTGTGTTCAAATTCGCTTTCTTCATTGATAATTTGGGCAAACTAAAACCTTTCAGATCTCTCACTTGTCAAAGGGACATAACAACAGAGACCTGTATATTAGCTTAGTGAGATTTAACTGAGTGGATGCAATCTAAGGATTTAGAAGATTGTGTAAAGTGCTTGAAAAATATCAGTTATACTTTCTATTACACTTAGTGAAATTATTCCTACGTCTAAATTTAGAGAAGGTACAATGAACACCAGAATTGCAGTGAGAACTGAGTTAAAAAATACCTGCAAATGACAACTCAAACAGTGGTATTATAAATATTGTTGTTAACAGATTATTACTCACCTACTCCTTTTTATACTTGTGACTTGGAATACATTCTTATTTCTTTAGTAAAGTAAAAAGTTAAGACTTTCTATGTTATAAATACCTTTTTCTTGAGACAAGGTTTTGCTATGTAGTCCAGGCTGCCTTTGAACTTACTATGTAGCCTGAGCTGGCCTTGAACTTGTGGCCATCCTCCTGCTTCAGCCTCCCCAGTGCCACCATGCTTTGCTTAGATATTTTTTCAAATGTTCTAAAGTAACTTAAATAGTCATTTTATTTAATTCAGTTCATATTTACTTTTTGTCACTTTAGCTGCACAAATATCTGGTATAAAAATCCCAAATAAATATAAGGCAGGGAGCAAAAAGATGGCAGACTAAAGACATCTGGGACTCATTCTCTAGAATATTTAGTCCAAATGACAGATTGATGGGTCTGTGAGAAGACAGGGGGACAGAAAAATCTAAGAGACCACTTCTAGTGAGAGGTAGCAAACAGGGAAAATTGAGCTAAATTGAAATATCCTTAATTAGAAAGGTAATTATCTGAGGTCACACACTCTTTAGCTAAATGAATAGTGGCTCAGAGAGACAGATAGATCCAGCCCTCCTATGCAGAAGTGAAAAGAAAAGCTTCCTCGTGGGAAAGAGACACAGCCCATGCAAACAGGAAACCTGACTGGAATAAATTGAAAGGCTGAGGATTTAGCTCAGTGGCATAAGTGCCTTCTTGGCAAATGGGAGGTTGTGAGTTCAGACCCTGGTACCAAGAGCCAAGAGTGGTGATTCCAGTCTGGTCTCCCCAGATTTAGACAGGCTTAGAGTGGGAACCTGTTCATAGAACAACAGGAAAAGGATTTAGGCTGAGGTGGGGAGGAAAGCCATGAGGAGTTACACTCTCTGCATGGGTGCAGAAACACCAAAACTTCCCACAGTATGGAGTGAGGACTAAGACAGCAGTACCACAAGGAGGAAGTGATTACCAAACGTAGTGACTAGAGACTTCCCCAGACAAGGGCCACTCAGGTACAGTAAAACTAAAGCCACACGATTTGGAGAGACCTCACCCTGCAGCTGGCAGAGACCTGTAAGCTGGGATATTGACGCCGGTCTGGATGAACAGCCCAAAACAGCAGCAGATTGAATGCAGCAAAGGCCAGTGAATACAACCATGTTTTTTTCTTCATTGTAAGAAGATAGAAGTCAGGTGGTAAGATTACAGGAGCCAGGAAGGTCTGGGCACTAGCAGTCTCGGATATGTAGGATCTGTGCACCTGTAGCCCCGTGATCAGAATTGACGCACTTGGAATGCAGACAGAAACACGCAGTCATGATGTGATGATTTCCAAAGCATTGGAAACTTGAGGTTTTGGATCTATCTGGACACTACACAAGCAACACATTTACAAATAATTTAGAACCTCCAGCTTCCTCACTCACACATGTGGAAGAATTTAAATTAGTAAACTGCATTTAACTCAGTGACAGTCTGACCCACCAAACTCCCATCCACAGCCACAGAGGGGTGCAGCTCAGCCTCCTGAAAGCTCTGTAGATCATTCTGTATTTGTACCATGGGGAGGAGAACTCTGGACTAATTTAGACTCCATATAAATACCATCACGAGGAGAAAAATAGACATTAATTTTTTGATGGTATCTCTTTTTGAAAATGCCAGGGGGGCATTTATGTGTTCATAAGATTTACAATTGCTGGTTACTGCTCTTAATTCTTTACATGTCACATTATTTTCTCCCACACCAACAGTTTTTCCACAGGGTTTGCTAGATAGTGTCTTACTTAGCTCATTAACTGGCTTCAATCTCCGGAAGTCTTCTTTCTCTTTTCATTCCAGCTTCCTCCTCATCTCTTTTGTTCTTTATTCTTCATGTGCTCTCAAATCCCCTGTCTATCCCCTGTCCTTTCCTAGTCATTGATGCTGTCATCAAAACTGACCTTTTCTTTCCTTTCTCTGAATGCATGTTTTGAGCGTCTGTGTCGCATATGTGACTTTGTATGAGCTTTGTTACCTTCACCTCTGTGGTTCTCAGGTTCTCCCTCAGGAAGGACTGTTTCTTATGTCTTCTAACTTGATGTTTCTGTTAAATTATTAATTAAATCCAATCACCATATATCTTGGTTCCTCTCTTTTTCCTTTCTGCCTCCCCCTCCTTTCTTCTCTCTCTTTCAATTCTTTTTTGTTTTTCTCTTCTTTTTCCTTTTTTATGTGTCATAGTTAATTTCAGTTCTCACATAATCATTGTTTATAAATGGAAAGTTTAGTTAATTGGTTCTTAAGAGTTATCACTGAGGTATATTTTAGAGTTATTTAAAGTTTTCATTTTTTTCTATTAGTTATCCTTTTCTTTACTTTCCCTTTCTTTGTATTTTTTTTTTGTATTCTCTTTTTCTGCCCTTTGGGAGATTGAATAAATAAGTCTTACTACTTTTACTTACTGAATTTTTAACCATCTCTCTTTTGGTCATTTTAAGTGATCATTCTAAGAATTATCATATACAACCACACTATTACCACTTAATATTATACTGCTTAAAAATAGAACTTTATAACTATATGTATGTGTGTGCCCCAAAATTCATATTCTGTACTAAAATTTATATCAGCTTCTATTACATTTTTCCTAAGATATCCAAACTTATTAAATAAAAAAGACATCCATTCAACTCAAATTACATCGAACAACAGTATTCATGTAAATATGTGCCATACAATATTTGAAACATATTCATAAAAATATTTATTCTTTATATCATGTTGAAATATAAAGAATTCCAGAGTTTACATGAAAACTTCTCCTTTATAAATAACTGTGATGCAGTCAAAATAAAATGTAGTCCTTCATATTTATCAAGATAGTTCCATTTTTTTCTTTTTTCCTGAAAAGTTTCTCTACTATTTTTATTGCTGTTCTTTTGTGTTACTTCTCTATTTTAGTATGCTATTTAACCAATTAATTGAGTATCAGATTTAACCACTTACACAATTCATGTCTAGATCTATTTTATCTGGGTTGGTCTATTCATAGATTATCACTTTCATTCAATTTTCTATTTCCTTTTAAACAGTCCTCTTCCTCTATTATGGAAGAGTGAAGTAGTGAAGAGTATATAACAGAACTCCCTGATTCATAAATAAGATTAGGTGCCCCTAAACTCAAGTGTTTTTCACTCTCTACTGCTAGTGTCTGTACAAAGTTCATTACACCTATGTCTTTTCTTGTTGTATGGACACCCATTTCAGTTTATGTCTAACTTTGTACATCATCACACACAGATGTTTACATCTGTTTTTCTGATTCTATCTTTCATTTCATTGATTGTTAAACTTCCATGAACTTTATAACAATTATCAAAAAGTTCCTAAATCTGTTTAAAATATTCCCTTTACTTCTCACTTAAGTGCACCAATCCCTTCTGTGGTCATTCTTTTATACAAACCTCAGGTTTTACTGATTTCTTTTCCTAACCATCAGTCTCTTGAAAGCCGCAGTACTAAGTGTCATAGTTCAGCAAGCACCCTTTTTCTTTCAACTCATTTCTTTTGTTGTTTTGACTTGATGCCAGGATCAACATTTTCCTGGGCCTACAAACATTTTACTGCTGCTCACAAACTGCAGGTACTCACATCTCTCTAAATGACCTAGATCTATGTTGTATTTTTTATAATCATTTTCTAGTATCACTTGATCTTTTTCTAGTGTCAGTTGGATGTCTGTGTCTTTGTAGTTGAAATTAAATTAAGAACAACATAGGACAATGTGGGTAGAACTCAATTTCAATTCATGACTACTAACATTTAGAAATTTCAGATGACTTGCCAAGAAATTCTCCAGTATGATTTAATGGTATGTAATTTCTCATATTTCTGAATGACCATTTCATTCCTTTGTTCCTCCTAACTCTCCAAAACATTTTCATCCTCTATATTTTCAGTTGATTTTGAATTTTACTACCTCACTGTCAAAAGAGAAGCCATTGGAAAAGATCATGCAAAAGTTCCTTATTATACCCATTATTAAATATAATTTCTTCCTTCTTGGATAAACAAAAATGAGACCTTTCTCATATGTATGCAATCCCAGCCCCTTTTATCTTTTTGACAGTATATTATCAGTTTTTTCCCATTTTGTGCTGGTATTTTGAAAGTATTTATTGGATTATTCTGTGAGCATATAGAGTTGCAATTTTCTGTAATTTATACACACTAACAATCACACACACGTGCCCCTCCCCCCACACACACACGGCAGCTCTTGTTGTTATCCACACTGGCTTCCAAATCTTAGGTCAAGCAATTCTGCTTCCTCAGTCTCCAGAGCAGTGGGGCCTCAGGTGTGTGCACCACATGGCCAGAATACATAGCTACTCTTCAGCACAAAGGTTCCCTTCCACAGAAGGCTGATTTTCTTCTTTCTTTTTAAGAAAAGAATCTTCTTAAATTTGTATGCACAGTAACTCTAATTGTCTCTTTTTTTCTGTATTCACTTGAACCAACTCAATAAAGTTTCTGTCAACATTATTTAAGTTGAAAATCTGCTTTTGACACCACTGAGCAGTATAATTTCCTCAGGTCAAGCAAGTGGGGCAGAAACTACCTAGAAAAATTTTGTGCAGCTCTGTAAAAATTTAACTGACAGGTTTAGAGTTCTGCATCCACAATCAAACTTGTTTTAGGAAGTGAATTTAATGATATAATTAGAAGCAATATGTAACTCTACCAGATGTAATGTAAGGCATTTGGATTTAGGGAAGGTGAAAGAAACATAATATGAGAAAAGAAATATAGAAATATAATATAGAAAAGATGAGAATTTAAGTCCCTCAAGTCATACTGGAAATTTTATTCCCCATTTTTCATAAGGAATATAATGGCATAGAATTATTATGTAATAATTATTATATTAATATGTATGAATCAACCTGCTACCCAAATATTCCATTAAAATCACAGAGGATGAAGGATAAAGGAATTCTATGTTCTAAACTGAATATAATCTCAAAATTAGGTAATTTAATATGTTTTAAATGCTGAAGCACATGAGTCAGCTTGATAAATATCTTTATAATCTAGAATTATATTTTTATACTTGCTCAAATTTTATACCTTTCTTTACCATGATAAGAATACTATAAATACAATGGATTTTTTTTTTTTGATACAGGGTCCCACTTTGCAGTCCAGACAGGCTTTTGACTTACTTTGTAGCCCAGGCTGGGCTTGAACTCTCAGTGATCTTCCTTCCTCAGCCTCCAGAATGTTGAGATTACAGGCATGCAACACATCTTGCTACAATGGAATAATTTCACAAAAAACTTTATTATGCACTTTCCAAAAATGTCTATGTAATTATTTCATCATTTATGTGTTACTTTAGTAAAATTTTGTTCATACTCATTTTTATCAATGCCAAAAACTCTTTCAATAAGTTTTTATATCTCTATTGTCATATATAATTGTGAATAATCCACAAAAATAAACATTATGTCTTAATGTAAAATACAAAGTTTGATAGGTCCCATTACACATTCAGTAAATAGATATATTTTAAAATATGAAAAAGATAGATTTGTCCTGCTGTTGCTTTGGGAAACCTAAAATAATGTGGCTTCAGCTTATGTAACTACTATTATGATGGTACTTAAAAGAAAATTCTCATTGGAAATTAGGGGTGTAAGGTCACACACTAAAGATGCTAAAATTTTTCCAAAGAATGCTTGTTTAATTATCAGCAGCATAAGTGTGAAATAGTTTTGTTTATCCTCAAGTTTATCATCTAGTTCTGAAATATTTATGACCCAGAGAAGAGTAAAAATAAAAGGCCTACAAAGGATGGAAAATTAAACACATTGAAGTAAATTTGATTAATTCTGAAATGGAAGAACACAACATTAAAATGTTACCACAAATTTTCAGTAACAGATAGAAATGGACTAAAATCCAATAATGAAATATGATAAGTCATATTCCTTGGTTATATTAGTTTCCTTAAATAATATGAACAATGTCCTAATCTTGGTATAAATTTTACCCTTATGTTTTTGGAAAGATGATCAGACCTCAGTCAACTAGCATTATGCAAGAATCCATTTTTATTTTTAATTAGCCTTATTGTGCTAATTTCTGTGGCAGTTATAGGAAACTAACACAACCCTGATCACACCAAGCGCTAGCTACCGAAAGTAAGATGCAGCTAAAGATAATCTTTCAAGACGAATGTGTGTGTTTGAATGTATGCGTATACATGTGTGAGAGGGAAAATGCTCAGGGTTAGCAAGTAAGAACTTTGTCTCAAAGAGTGTGGGTGTTTTGCTAATCTGGGGATGTAGGTAACGTGGAGAAACACTTCTGCTTTAAAATATATGGCAGGCAGAGTAATGGCATATGAAACGTGTACCTTAATCCCCAGAATTTATGAATATGTCCTGGGGCAAGAAAAATAAAGTACCAGATAAAATTAGGGTTGATAATGAGTGGATTTCATAATAGTGACAAGGTGTGGGGCTTAATGTAAACACAAGAATCCTTAAAGGTGGAAAGGTAATCACTAAAAGGTCAGTATCAGGGAGATAAAGTATGAGGAAGACCTGATTATCCATTGCAGGTTGCCATGGAGCCAAGGAATGCAAGGAGTCTCTGGAAGCTAAAAAAGGTAAACAAAGCAAAACAAAAATGGTTGCCCTAATCAAACTTCCAGAAAGAACACACTTGTAGTAATATCTTAAATTTAGCGTAGTGAAAAATATTTCAGATTTCTGAAATCCAGATATGTAAGGTGTTGCAAATGTTCAAAATTTTGGATTGTTTTTAGCAACAAAACTTGCTGATGTATTACAGCATAAATAGAAAATTATAGCAAGGATTTTACCAATGTTGAGATATTAAGAAAGATAGTTAATGGTAACCTGATAAGTGTGTGTTTGTATTTGTGAATAGCAAAATACTAAGATTTTGCAAATAGCTTGCTTTCAAAGACTGCAGATTTTGTTATCAGTTTGGAGATCTAGTTGGAAACTCAGTTGATTTCTGCTTCATGTTATTTCTTCTCTTGCACATAGTATTCCATCACAAGGATCTGAATCAGAAGAAAACTATTGTGCGTGAAGTAGAAGGAGTTACTTAAGTAAAACAAAACAAAACAAACCTCACTGAGTAAAACTGAAGTGACCTCTTTCCATTTTTCCATTCTGACAAAGAACAATGATTTTCTCACCTATCTGCTGTTCACTCTGTATCTAAGAATGCATGACTGTTACATTTGCAAAGTGCTCTTTGGTGCTCCTTTTTCCTCCCCCATTTCACTCCACCAAGCCTCTCTTTCTTGGATGTTTTTGAAGTGAGCAATACTATTCTCAGAAAGGTTCTTTCTTCCAGCCTAATTTATGAAAGTTGAGCTACCCATACAGGGAAATGGATAGAATTAAACAAGCTTTGTCCAGAAGTGAATATGATTTTGTCTTCTTTCCAGTTTCTGATCTCTTGTCATTAGTCCATGTGCTTTAGTTACCTGATTATCAGGCACCACAAAGACTAGACAGAGACTCTTCAGGAAGATGAAAAAAAGAGTATTTTTTGTTTTAAATTTAGCTTGACTGAACCACTCTCTCCCTCTCTGGTCTTTCTAAGAGCTCCAAATATATTTAGCTTTGGCACTGGTAACTTCAGATTGTATTCTTAGATATCATCCTAACACAGCTCAAATTCTGCATCAAGAAAGAACAGAAAAAGTAGTCTTTTAAATCATATGGCAGTATTTTTCATGTGGCTTTACTCAGAACCTGTGTATCTATCACCATAAACAGAGTTAGAGAAGGGTCATTTCTTTTCAGAAAATTTTAAAATGAAAATTTAAAACAAACTATTTAAAATATGTTTGGGACCAATCCTTTTTTTTTTTTTTTTTTTGCTTTAAACAATTTGCTTAACTGAAATGGACTTCCATTTACTTAACTGAAGTGACTTCCATTTTTTTTTTGGTGATACATCTTTTCCCTGTGGTGATTTACAGGATCTTCAAGCTAATAAAAGTATTTCATGAATATGTGGCCATTTGGGAATACTCTTACACAATACCTCAATAATATGTTTCAGCAAGAAAAATACTGAAGAGTAAAGAACTGACACAATTAACTAGGTAGAATGAAAATCTGCCCCAAGTATTTATTTCTGAGGTAAAGGCACCACACCTATTCAATTAAGAAAACCACCCTTACAGCACAGGATGATTTTTATTTTTAACTAGGGCCTATAATACTTAGCTGTCAATTAGGTGCTGAATGGCAGAGCTCCATCCCCAGCTCATGCCCTGAATTCATAGGGAATGGGGTCCACAACCCAGGCTCCTTCCCATTGGGTCTCACAAAGTACGCTTCTCTGGGTGGAGCGGGCTGGCACTTTAGTGAATCCAGATACCTTTCTCTTTGGCTTCCTTCTTTTCTGATCATTTTCCTTGACACGTTACGAGAAGCTATCACGACGTTTTGAGTGTTTAATACGCTCAGTGCCCACACTAATCCTCCAGGTAAGTGTTTTGCCCTTAACTTGCTTGTTTACAGCCAAGCCAAGGGCATGCTGGGTAACAGCGGAGGCTCCTCTGTTTCGCCATGGGGACACTGTGTGGCATTCCTTTTTGAACAGTACCCATTCCCTCGATGGCTACAATGTCACCCTTTTTGTAGATTCGCATGCATGTGGCCAAAGGACAGCCCCATTTTTCTAACAGTCCTGGCGAACACACACCAGACTCCTCCTCTTTCTCTTTGTGTTCGCCATCTTGGCAAATGACTGGACCATGGCAGTTCTGGCCGAAAGGAAGGCAGATTCCTCCTTTTAAGTGGCTTCCTTATTCTCTTGTTTCATAACTTTTCTTTTTTAAAGCAGTTAAATTAGAATTAGAAAATGAATGTCTTGATCTGGAAAAAACAGTAAGGTCAGGAACAGAGAGAGAAATCGTTCGTCCTACATCCCAGACAGCCTCCATGGGCCCTGGGATATTTACCCGAGCAGGTCACCCTAACACACACACACAACCGCCAGCCGGGGTCAGAAACAGGTATGGGCCGTGACTCCAAAGAATCATGTGAAACACATTTCTAGAAATGGTGTAAATTTTTGAAACGATGTATGTCTAACTTGGAAATACCTTTGTTTCATTATTTTCTGGCTCGAGAAACTGTGGTAGGTTCTGGCGTGTGGGCCGGAGCTCTTTCTGCCTCTTCACACACACCCCGTCCTAGCAGTGCACGTCACGAAAGTGACTTCCCAGTTAGAAAGTGGACATTCGAAACATTTCTGCAGACATCGAAACAGAAAGATTTGCATATAATGACGAAAATGTTATTTGGAATATTGGCAGATGTTTGATAAGCCAGTACCATGACTTTCATGTGCTCGTCTTTTAAGACTATCATAGATGATTATGATGCTTCATCTAGTGGAGATTATGCACAAAGATTTAAATCTTGAAACATGATTAATGAAAAGTTTCTCTTTACTTTTGATGGTGGGGGAAGAATTGTAGAGAATACTAGGGGGTCTCACCTTAGATTAGTTGACATATTGTTGCATTTATCTATCATTTTCCCTTTGGCAGGATTAAACCCTAGATCTTTCCTCATCAACAGAAACACATTCTGAGTATTTAAATTATCAGAAAAAACACTGCAGGTGACATCAGACTGCCTCACTTAAGAGTAAGATCCATTAGTTCTTGAAATTTAATGCTGTTAATTGTGAGACTATTATTATCTAGTCTCTCAAATATTACTCAGATATTTTAATATTTTTCTGTCATTTCTCTTTCAATTCTATTACAATCACTACAATGTTTTTTACTTTAACCTAAGTTGATACCTGATTTGATTTTATTGACTGCTAAACTCACAATAAAATCACATATATCTAAGATTCTTCTTCACATCATATATAAAATATTTCATTATGTCTATTCTACTGTACAATGTCCAGGGAATATTTTGTTTAGCCTCCAAAACTATGTAGCCTTTTTATTCTAACTTTTCCAAAAAAAAAAATAGGACAGATTACTGTCTACTGTTTTAAGACCCACAGTAAGGGTATAGCTGAATATGACTATAGCTATGTTGGTCATAACTACAATTTGCAATTTGATGATCTTGGCACTTATCCTGAGCCTGACAGGACAAACCAAAACTGTTAAATAGCCAAACAGGTTGGACCAGCCATAGAGTCCCAAAATGTGTCATGACTGATACTGGTCATGCTGATATTTAATGAGAAAAATCAGATACATTCTGGTTGGCCAGATTGCCTTCAATAGTTTAACATATAAATACTTTTTTTTTACACTTTGGGATGGGCAGATTCACCTGTTTTGCTTCACCCATGAGACACTGTTATCCATAATTTTTTAACAGTTTGTATATTGTGCAGTCCTGGGACTCCCTGCTTCTTTCTTTGGCTTTATAGTACAAGGGTCTTTTCAGTTCTCATACAACTGAGCTGGATTTTTCTGAAATAGTCAAAGTAAGTATACAAATGCCTCTTTCACATATTTTTTTCTACAAACTCCGTGTCTATATTGGGTTGCTCAAAACGTACTAAAGGAAACCATAGCTGAACAGAGGCTATCACAGAATTATCTGCAGCTTAATGGTACTACCTGACCCAATATTGCAGTTCAAGTACATCAGTTGATGGAAAGATCTGCTTTTTTGTTTTTAATACTTATAGGATGCTGAGAATTTTCAAGTCAAAAATGAGGGAACAAAAGAGACGTAAAGAGTTATTATGAAAGAAAAAAAATAACAGAAATTTAAAAAGTAATTTTCAACCTTAATTTACTTTGGTTCTCCTCTATATGGTGACCAAACAAACAAACAAACCAAAACCAAAAAACCAACCGGAAATGCAGAAAAGTATTTTAGAGCTTCCAACAGTACAATCCCTCTAAGCTAACAATGCTCTAAATCATTTTTGTTTTCCAGGTGCAGACTTCTTTGATTCCTGGCAAATGAAAGTCTACCAGGAGTAAAAATTTGACTGTGGCAGTGGGACTGACGGTTGTGGCTGAAAAGGTAGAGTAGTAAAGACTAGATAAGAGCAATAAACAAAGCAGTATTCATGAGATTTCCTTAAAGCTTGCCATTTTAAGAAATGTAGCACTAGGTTAAAAAAAGTGATGGGCACATGTTTAATATTTATAGCAGTTGGTTATCTCTAACACTTTTTTATTGAGTATACAAAATGACTAGGCTCAGACATAGCAAAGGCATGCGGAGACATCAGCTAAGCCAAAGCATTCCAATCATGGAGCTTCTATTAAAGCCCCGCTGAAACAAATCTGGATTTAATTTAAACTCTGCAGGAAAGTGTGCTCTTTGGCCTTCAATCACTGCTTTTGCCTCAACACCAAGGAGTAGGCTTTTTATCAGCCACCTGTTCTTGTACGAAACTGTACAAACTGAAATGAATATTTGTCACTTGATTTTTACAGCTTTTAATAATCAGGGATCATGATCTATATCTTCTACAGAGATATCATATAGAACAAAAAAAGTAGAAAACTTGCTAATATTCTGAGTCAACTTCAGTGAGCCAGGATGATTTCTGAATAAAAATCTTAACATTTTACTTGTTGGGTAATGAAAGCAGAAGGAAAAGCCAGTAAGATTGATGCTCCAAGCTCCATGGTAAGTAATTTTCAATCAATGAATAGAATTTCCAGTGGAATATTTTTCTTCTAATTATTTTTCATAAATCATAACAAAAATTATTTTAGATGTATATTGTAGATCGTAGTTTCTCTCTATAAATAAATACCAAAAGAATATAAAGAATTATACATTTTTTGAATTAAGATAGGCAAAAATTGTTCTTTGCATATGCTTAATTAATATCAGATTTAAATGATTATTTACTTTTTGTTATTTGCTGTATTTCTATATTTGATCTTAGCCAAAAGGCCGAGCATTTCTGTATCCTGACTTTGAAAATCAGTTCTCATGATTAGGAGGTGGAGAAATGCGGCCAAATGTGTTGTGTTGGTAAAATCCCTGGGAAGGAAGCCACTCTGTCATTAATGAGTTTCTCTCTTTCTGACTACACAGACCCCCTGTTTTAAACTTTTAAATTGGAATACCATGAAAGATATGCTTCAGCATGAGTATCCCATCCTCAAATATTATCTGAGTTGTATATTTTCCAGAGAAATTTTGAAGTTGCTTTACTAAATTTGCTTTGCATTTATTTGTATTTCACATTCCATAGTTATTGCACTAGTTAAAATTCAGTATGTTTTCTGTAGCAAATTTATGTCTGCTAAGGCTTAGAGAGAAAAAAAATTTGAAAAAACTAATCATAACCTTCAATAACATTTCATTATAAAATTAGAGAGTTTAAGATTTGTTTTTTAAGGACATAATCATGTTCTGATATCTTTTCAATTGGACTAATGATTCAGGGTCTGGAATATTTATAAATAGGTTATTTCGTCTACAGTAATCATCCCAGTGATAGAAAAAGGAACCCTTGGACTGGTGATAATCCAAAATTTAGCTTTAGGTGAAAAATGATGATTGACAAGTTAGAATAAGTATGTTCTGTGCTCAAGTTTCAAAACTTCTAAATCATAAAATGAGGCAGCCACAAGGCCTGTATTTAAACTATTACATCACTAAAAAAGAAGCAATCATGAGTCTCATAAGGATTATAAATATGGAAATCCAAATGAGTTAAAAGGACTAAAAACATTCAGGAGGTAATCTGAAAGAGTTTTGAGATACCAAAAAATTCAGAAAAACCTGGATAGACCAAAGACTTTGTTGATATTTAGAATTCCTCTTTTGCTTGAGTTTATTTTTTGCTAATTTGTCAACATGCTAATTTTTAAATATATTTGTAATCTCATTTCATAAAATTAATGGGAAATTACAACAATAAAGAAGAAAATTTCATATCCTTTTAAATGATCTCCTGAGTAGATAGTCTTTGATAGACTTCATTTTTATGACCATATTGAAGCCCCAGAATGGGCCAGGGACATAGTGCAGTGACACAGTGCCTGGCAAGTCTGTTCCTGAGTTTAAATCCTGTTACTAAAAAATAAAACAAAACAAAACAAAACAAATAAAAAAAAAACTATAGAATTTTTAAATTTCACAATTAACTTCTGGTTTAGTTTTTCTAACATGGTCCTAGATAGTAGCAGTTTTAACATATCGTTGAGTTCACACAATACAATTTAAAGTTAAGAATCATTGTGATTCATAGTCATTCCATTCTCTATTAAATAATGGAGACTATTGTAATGCAATCTTAGGAAGGAAACATCCTAATTTTCTTGCTCAAGCATAATTGAATTCACCTTCATGACCAAAAATATTAATGTTGCAAAGGCAAAATGTCTTTTGATTCACATTTTTAATAAGCAAAACTAAAGATTACCTTAAATAACATTTATGGCAAACTTGTTGTAAATCAGGGGCTGTTCTCTGTACTTTTCAAACACTGACTTAAAATTCACAATAAATTTATGGGGATATTTATTATGTTGATAAAAAATGGAGAGGGCTCTGTGCACCTTTTTCAAAGTCATATATATAAATTGCCTGCCAGATCCAGAGTATCTACCCAGTTCATTCAGCCTGGAGCCACACTCGGAGCCCCAGAGTTCTTACTAGTCGGAAATCTCCTGACTTCTTGCACCTTTTTCTTTTCATGGGAAGATGGTGTTGCTTCTTGAGGCAGATACTCCAGAGATGATATAAATATTTGGATAGAGAAGATTATGTTACAGAGAAAGTGGGCCTACGTGAATAAAGCATGGGCATAATACAGTAATACAGAAAGTAACAGTCTCCCTTCATAAGTGTTTTAAAAGGGTCCTAAAGAGTGATTTATTCATTAAAATTGAAAATGCAGAACCTTTATCATATGGCAGAGTTAAAATACTTGATAATAAATGTTCTTTGGGTGATAACTTTAAAACTGATGAGAATCCAAATGGAAACAAATGGAATTTCTGCAAAATTATTTTTACTGGATTAGCAGCAACTGAAAAAATATGTATTCAATTATGTGAAGATATATCGATTCAGTTGTTCATAAAAATCAAGAAGTGTGCACCATTTCTCCAAAAAAATATAATTATAGTCATAATATACCAAAGATAACACAGTTATGCTGCTTTTTAGTGTGTTGTGATGTATGATATATATATATATATATATATATATATATATATATATATATATCATATGCAGACATTTTTATAAAATGAACAATTGACCAGTTGTTCAGAAGTGCTGTAGAAAGAATTGTACACAAGTGGAAAGTGATATAATTTTAATAGATGCTAAGACTGCAAATCTAGTACCAAAAACTAGGTGGCTAAACAATAGAAATTCCCAAGGGTAGAAAACTGAGGTCAGGACTGGTTTCTTCATCTAACTCTGTACAGGTGAGAAAAGGATTGTGAAAGGTTTTCGCCATAATAGAAGAAATGGTAAAACAGGAGGTAGATATGTTTAACCTGGTTTTCAACATTGCATAATGTATATACATATTTTATCATCATGTAATAAACATAAAATTGACTAAACAGTATCTTTTCCTCAGCAATGTAAGATTCACGAGTATAATCTTTTATCAAGAGACTAACAAAGGCATGCCAACTAGTTCCTGAGTGCTGCCACTTGCCGATGGCCACTTGCAGATGGCCACCTGCTGCTGTACTTCTGTATCTTCGTACACAGTTACCAATCTCTAGTAATTATTATTCTACTTTCAGGTATATGCTGAAGAAGTAGCATCATGCTTTCTTTCTCAATTTTCAACCACCCCATCCCCTATAAATAACTCACTGGTTCAGAGGACAGGCTGAGTTGATAGTAACTAAGGTACAAAAAGCAACTAAATGCTTGTGTTGTGTGGTTAATTTCTCAGGCCTGGGGCCAGTGGTCTGAGCATCTCTTGGGAGGATGTCAGTATGCAGTATAGCAAATATGAGGATTTCCTTCTGTGTTGTCTTTGAAATCCAATGTTGTTCTCACTGTTCGGCTTTGTTCTGATTAATTATTTTGTATTATTCAATATTGTGTTTTAATTGGTTTTATTGCATTTTGTTTTGGTTTGATTTTGCTAAACCTGATGGAATGGACACCTACTGTGCAGATAACAAGATCTACTATGGCAACTGTTGTTGTTTCCCTAGTATCCTGCTTTGAAGTTCTATACCAATTTTGTTGCTTTGTTTTGATTGGCTCTGTTCTGTTTTGTTTCACTATCTTTAAAATTAAAAAAAAAAAAAAATCTTCCAGCACTTGTGAAGCTGTGGCAGAAAGATTGCTTTGAGTTTGAGGCCAGCCTGCAGTGCATAGTAAAACCTTGTCAAAAAAGACCAAAAAAAAAAAAAATCTTGTGTAATTGTGTTAATTGAAAATTATGAAATAAAGTGATTGGAGCTGGGGATGTAGCGCAGCTGCATAAGCACCTGCCTTGCCAGCACACGGTCGTGAGTTCAATCCCCAGTACCAAAAAAAAAAAAAAATGATCAAAAGTGCTGTATATAAGACTTTGTTCTTTATTAAACTCTTTTTTGTCAAATACTATAAAAGTGATTTTAAAAAAGTGTGCATGCAGAAAATATGAAAATGTATACATAAAGATTTAAACTAAGCATTAAATAAAATTCTAGTGATCCATATATATTAAGGTAACTAAGAATTTGGATGTAAAGATTGAAATCAATTAAGGTAACACAAAATTATCATGTTACAAATGAATTATTTTAATACATGATTAAGGAACAAAAGGAATAATAATATGTAGTATAAAACTGAAATTTTAGACAGTTTTTTTTCCTTTGTCCAGTATTTCTCAGACATTAGATACAGTACAATAACCTTTCTACTAGTTAAGTAATTGAATAAATAGGAATCTGTACATTCTAAGAGAGAAAAAATTGTCTAATTTATTTCTTAAGAAATCATTTCATATTATGAAGTTGCTTCATCTGTCATGATCCTTGAGAAGAGCTCTGCTTAAGTATTTTGAATGAAGTGAACTCAGCACCATTCAGAGGACATAGTATTTATTCATACAATTTTCTTTTTGGGATTATAAACTGGTGTGCATGCAGATTAAGGTTCGGGTCCAATGTGGTGTGGGATAAGACACTTTATTATTGTAGATTTAGTAAAACTGACCTCATATTTCTCTTTTGTCATACCAAATAAGTCAGTCCATCTGCATTTTTAGGTACAAAGGAATTTCCTAATTCCTAAGTCTGATTTAAATCTGTCACCAACCAGAAAAAGATACTGTCGTTCTGAATATATCTCTATATTTTAACTCTCCAAGTTTCTGTATAATCATATTTATGTAAGAATGCTTACATAACTTCAGCTACGTTCTTGAGGGTTTTTTTTCCTTCTTTGTCTTTTTCTGAGACAGGATCTCATGTTGTAGTGCAGGCCAGTCTTAGCTTGCTTATGCAACCAGGCTGGCCTCTAACTCATGGTGATCCTGCCATACCAACCTCTCGAGTGCTGCATTACAGGTGCGCTCCAGCTCACTTGGCTCGAGTTCATTTTTGGAGAGAGAAGGAGAAGAATTATATTTTTCTAGAGTATTTTATTATTGATGGAGATCATTTTTTAAAGATTTACTTTATTATATTTCAGTTAGAGTATATATATATATATATATATATATTTCTTTTAAAACTGTAACAGCTTTTAAGTGGTGTTTAAATTGTGAATTTTGGCACTAATGTAAAGTATGTTATACATCATACCTACTGGGAACTATGAATTCACAGTGACTAACTTTGCACACTTTCCTAATACAGGATAATACAGGCTTGGGATGATGGTGTCACCCTTCTGAGACTTCCCATTAACTCTTGGGATGGGCCATCCTTTCCCATTCACTAAGACTAAACTAAAACTGCTAAAATGTAAAAGAACACTCCAGAGTAAGATCCTTCTTAGCACAAGCTCACCTCCACCCTGCATGGACCTGAACTTCCACCAGTGCTCCTGTCACTGAATACACCCACTGCATTGTACTCACCCAGTTAACAAGGGCTTAGCCCTTGCTGCCACACTGACCTCTCAGCCCCCATCAGGCCTTAATAAATTTGTCTCTGTTTCTTATTTTATCCTTCACTGTTTCCCTCATACAGGTAGTTGGGGATCTTGGTCAGGTCCCTAATACATACCATCAATGTATTTTTGAAGACTTTGACTTTCATTAGTAAATTTTGGCATGTCAGAGACAAAAAATTATGTTTCTCTCTACTATTTTTTCAATTGTTTTGTTCTAAAGAATATTAGACAAATGGTAATATTTTTGCACATTTACTACCACTTATTTCTTTTTTAAAGCCGTGTTTTTTATGATTTTTACTTCTTTCAGAGTAATTCATTAGCTCAAGAAAAGGCTTTTATAACCATATTATAAAACATTGTCTTTCAGATTGTAAATGTCAAGGCCTGTATAACATACAACAGTGCAAGAAAGCAAGATGGGAATCTATACGTTAGTGAGAGAGGACAAAGGTTTTATAGGCTGTAGAAGGGAGAACGGTCAAGAGGGCAAAAAGGAGCAAACTTGAAATTATGTGTAAGAATTTAAATTCTAGTATTGAAAACTTCAAAGGTATTGGAGGGACCTGGGAGGAAATCAGCCTTCGACCTCGGGAGTGGAGGAATGGGATGTACAACACATCAGTGGCAGTGAGACAGAGAGCTGCAGTTATTGCTTGGACAGATACACCTGATACCAGCATAGCCGCACGCTTTCGTTCTTTAGCATGAGAGCAGCCATGGATTACTGCTCACCCGAAGGCAAACAGAGGCTTAGGCCAACAGAGAGGGAAAAGCCTAAGGATCCTCATGTATCATGCAGTGCACATAAACTAATAATCAGGCCCTAATTGGGAGCAAACATGCATTGGCAAAAGCAGCACAGGTAGATTACAACCAAACCTGCTAGCTAGGAGGGGAGACCACATTGGCTAAGGAAAGTGGAAAATGACTGATTTCACTAAGATTGGCACAGACCAGATTTCTGATAGCCACTGGAATGTGCCTCAAAGTAGATGTTAAATTTAGATATAATGCTCAAATGTATGTGTTCAGTTATATAAACTCACATATTTTCAATATGTTAATATATATAGATATATGTAAGTTTATACTTATGTGTTTACATATATATGTGTCTATGTGTCTACAATATCACAGTAATGGATCGCTGTTGTCCTTAAGCTGTCTATGTATTATTATTCTTCTATCTTGCCAGTTTGGGGCCAGAAAACCCTGATTAGAGATGCAATGACCTGTGGAAACACTGCAATGACACCCAGAATTTGGAAGCAGATTTATTTAACATCAGAATGATGCTGACAGGAAATCAATTGGCCCTCAAAATGTCAGATCCCAAAGGCTCAGGGAGGGAGATTTCTATGGGGTTGGTTGCAACAGGGATGTACAGAGTACTTGGGTGTCTTCCATTCGTTCCATGATTAGTGACCAGCTATGCATCACAGTGACCAGCCATTTCCAGGATACAGAAGTAATGGGAATTTGTAACAGGAGTTGTTACCTGGGCAACTAACAAACTGACTGGTGTCGGGGGAGACAAATGAGGAGCGGAGAGACAGACTATCCTTGCGGGGAAGTCATAGGACTCCACTGGAATGAAGCCCCAACTGACTTATACTCCCAGTTTTATTGAGAAAAGCAAACGCGTGAGTACTGATGGACATGGGCGCTTATTTTTACATCCGAAAGGCATGATGATAATGATGCAGAGCTGTTAACTTCGTCAAATTGTTCCCAGGATGTTCTTCCTGCTTTCACCCGCAAGACTCACCTCTGACTGAAATGGCAGAACATTTCATCTTCAGGATGTTTTAGTTCCTCAGGCTCAGTAGTCTTTTGTTGTTGTTTGCTGGTTGGTTGGTTTTGATTTTTTTTTTTTTTTGAGACAGTGCCTTGCTATGTAGTTCAGGCACAATTTCAACTTTTATGTAGCCCAGGATGACCTCAAATTTATGGCGATCCTCCTGCCTCAGTCTCCCCAGTGCTGGGATAAAAGACTGTGCCACCACACCAGGGTCAACAGTCTTCTGTGCCCTCAGTCAGTTTGAGCAAATGTTAACGCATTCGGTTCCAGAAGGAAATATCCACATATTAGCCCTACATGCAGATCTTCACGAATTTATAAATTACTTTTTTTTTCCTCTGTTGATGTTAAGATCTAAGGTTTCTGTCAAGGATATAGCTGTGATTTAGTTATTAATAAAAAAATTTATCTTTTTGGTAGGAAATTTGACTAATTGTTAGGTACTTCCATGGCTGATTCTTTAGATGTTATTCCTATCAATGTTTAGAATGTATTTTTTTAAAATTTTATAATCACATCTATATCTGTATAGATCAAAGTTTCTTTAATTATACTTTTAAATGGTTGTCATTTTCATTCACATAGGCTTTATTTTTGACTATGAAGTTGTAGCTGTTAATGGTATTATTATTGATTTTTTATCTTAGGCATAAGAAACAAAACACTATCTTCCAACATTTTATAAATAAAACATACAATCAGAAAATAAGTTTTTTATTTTTCATATAAAAATTCCCTACAGTATAACCTACTGTGTTTTTATCTTCTTATAATCTCCTGTTTTCATATATTTATTTTTAATATTGGCAATTACTTTCTTTTTATTTTCCCAAAATTTTAATTGATCTGTTGTTGGGGACCACAAATTCTCAGTGCCTGGTTTTGCCTATTTCCCTGTGGGATGACAGGAAGGATTAGGGCTGTTGGTACCACCCATCTGGGATTTCCCATTGACTCTTCTAAGCATGGGATCATCTATGCCTTCTTGAGTCATCACGGGATTACACTCCAGATCAAGATACTTCTAAACATAAGAGCACACCCTCTGGAGTTGGAGTCTTTGGATGAATTATCCTTTGCGAGCCCCAGCTATCACTGTATACAGCTAACAAACAGTGGCTGCTGTGGGAACAGAAACCTCGGATCCAGTGACATCGACTTTCAGCCAGGAGTACTTCTTTCTGTTTTCTATTTTTTCATTGCATCCTCGAGACTGACAATTAGGACACTGGGCCAGGTTCCCAATATTGACAATTGGAACTTTTGGCCAGGTTCCTGATAATCTGTTTAAACTTACTGATTACATTATTTTGTCTGATACATAACTTTTATTACTTATAACCAATATATTCTATATTATGCAAGGAAAGTCTAGAGCTACATTTATGGGTTTTTTTAACAACGAAGATAATATGCTATTATTTCTCTTTCCACTTTTCCTTTAAATTATTTAAATCTATTTTATTTAAATTATTTAAATCTAAAAATCAGTAACATTCTTTTAAATGTATAACTACTAGGTTGCTAATTAGTGTATTTTTCTTCCAAATATATTAGCTAAAAGTTGGTAACCTTTTTATATATGGGGTTAAATTTTTCTTCATTTTAAATGATAATACTTGTATTTAAAAGTATATATAATTTATTGATGGAATTTATGCTATTCCTAATCTATTTTGATTACTTTCATTGTACATTTTTTTAGATATGCAACTAACAGGAAGATAATATATCTATAAAGGTAATGTACATCCTCTTTCTTTGATTAACTTCAATTTCCAAACCATTTTAATCCAGAAATATGAGTATTATTTTTGTGAAAATTTGAGACATCATGACCCTAGATTCACAGTCATCTGTGTGTACCTACATGTACATGCAAAATCATACACATAGTTTTTCCCATAAGAAGAAAACAGCATCAAATATTCAACTTCATTATGTAATTTAAAATGTCTCTAAAATTTATTATATCTGTTCACAGAATTTAATGCATCTTATAAAATATTGCTTTTATTTTCTAGTATGGATATAAAATACCAGTTCCTTATTGAAAATTTTAAGATTGTCTCCTATTTGTTTTCATTGTATAAGCAGCTATAACAAAAATAGTCTTCTATTAGGTTTTTTTAAAATCTTTATATTGATTTTAAATTCACCAAGACTGCATTATTCTGACACCTACCATACTGACCAGTAGACAGTGTGATTTAAGTTTAAATAATTTAAAATTTGGAATGGTCATAGATTTTGTTTGAGACAGGATCTCACTATGTAGTCCAGGCTGGCTTTGAACTTGTGGTAATCCTCCTGCCTCAGCCTCCAGAATGCTGGAATTACAGGTGTGCTCCACCATGCATGGCTGGAATGACCACATTAACAAAAGTTAACATTTATTTTAATATGACATACTTTTTATGAAAATTATCAGCAAATAGTAAATTAAAACACCAATTGTGTTGTAATGCTAATGGATTACACTTTTGGATGGCTAAATGATGAAAGTGATTTTCTGTTTGACAACAAAATGATATAAAAGGATGATGTATAATCATTTAAAATTATGCTTGTGGTATCGAAGCAGAATTTTTGTTTCAAACCACAGAAAGATAATTATTTTGAGAGGTGTCATGTAAGAACCAGATTTAGCCTTTAAAAACAATGAAGGTTATTTTCAGTGTTTTTAGAAGATAGGAGAAATGGATGTGGAAACCCATTTTTATAACAAGACATTTAATTATTGTTTGAATGGAAGATAAGGTGACTATTTTTAAAAGATAATTATAACACAGATTTGAACTGAGGAGGGAGTAACATAAGTATTTGTAGTTGATATTTACTACAAGCTTGTCTCAGAATTTTTTTCCCTAAAATAATGTGGTTTGAGCATTGTAGTAGAAAAAGAAATAAATAAATTAGTTGTAAATTACTGTTGGTCCTCAAATGACACAAAGAACCCTGGGCTGTAGCTGAGGTCCACACCCCCTGTCTCCAGGCAGTGGGTGCCTGCCACGGGCTCCAGAACCCGGCAAAGTGTACAGATGGGCCAACTCTGAGATGAGCAACTGAACGATAAAGCCAATATTGGAGCACATTCTCATGTGATGCTTCTTCTTACAAAGTAATTTTACTTTGCTAGCTCTATCCTTTTCTCACTCTTTTTTGCCTGAATGCTGCCCTTTTCTGGTTTACAGTTGATCATATTTAAGGATTTTCCTTCTTAGCAATCGTAGGACTATTTCAATGCTCTGGAAGCAGGGGTGCCACGGTTTACTGCACAGGCTCTGTTGTGAGTTACAGGTCTGTTTATCCATTGCAATTTTTTTAAGTTTCCAAAAAGTTATTGCTTAAGGTTAGATTCGAAAGTTCTCTGACTGTGTCAACAATCTTAGAAGAATCAGTCAAACCCAATCATTTGAAGTATCTAACTTTAGGGCATAATTAAAATGTTTTTAAGTACTGTAGTGTATGCTGGGTGGGGGTAAAATAACTTTTTCAATGAAATCAATGCTCACCCAGAGAAGAAATCACTGTGATGAAATCATGCTCTTGTATTTTGCAAAGATTCACTCAGAAATTTTATTAATCTTCTGAGGTTGTCATAACACAATGCCTTGCATTGTATAGTTCAAACATAGAAATGTTTTTCTCCTAGTTCTTGAGGCCAGAAGTCCACCATGAAGGTGCTAGCAGGGTTGGTTTCTGATGAAGGTTTCACTTTGGCACCCAGCGCGTCACCTTCTGCCCGGTTTCCCTCCTGCAGCCCTTTCTCCTGGGACTCAGAAAGAGCTTCTGGTACCGCATTTAAGAGAGCATCAGGTCAACAGGTCAACAGGTTTAGGGACCCACATCTATGACCTCACTGAACATTAACTTCTTTATTAAAATAGCTAACTTAAGGAACAATCACATTGGGGGTTAACGATTTAGTGTCTATCATAATTAAAAAAAAAGTTGTACTATAAAACATAAAAATATTTTACATTTGATAGGCCATGGTGACAACTACTCAGGATGAGATGGTGGAGAAAGACCATAGCAGTGTATGAAGGCCTTGGTAAGTCTTTATAAAGCAATTTTTACTCTAAATATGATTAGTTTATTGATTATTTTGACCTCATTAAGCCATAGACTAAATCTATTTAGTATCATAAAATTTATTTTTATTAGTGTATATTTGTCATACATAATAATGATCTACTATCATAAAATTGTGAGCACAGTAACTCCTCAACAGTAATATTTACTTGCACAAATTTACAACTTATCAAATTAAATGTACAAAAACCTCTACAAAGCACAACAGCAATAACTATAATGTTTCTCAGTTGGATGCTGCTGTAATCTACACGTAATAGCAATAGTCATCAAAAACTGCTGTATTCAGCAAAAAATACTACCTATGTCAGTGTGCTCTAAATGGAATGTGTATCCTAAGAAAGTTCTAATTTGCTTTCATTAGTTGAACATCTAACTTTCTAATTAAAATATAACATCTTCTATTACTGATACACCTTACACATTACTTTTGTAGTGTGGGTTTCATAATTTTCCTTTCCATGGGTTTAATGTGGTAACTTCATCAAATTTAATGCATTTTCTGTTTAAGTTTTTAACAAAATGAGCCAATGTTTATTCACAAGGTTAAGAAAAGTCTCATATTTAAGATAATACAAAAATATTTATGTAAGTGCTTAAATATGTTTTGATGTTTTAAACTTAGTGATATTACAGCTGAGAATCTAACATTCTATTGTCACTAATTACATTACATCTCTCTCATAAATCTTATTTTGTAATCCTTATCCAGACAACTTTGGTAATAACACAAATTCTATCTTCATAACAATAACAGTGGACCTTTAAATCCTTCTTTAATAGTTAAGTGTATGAAAGTTTCTTTCTGAAAAATAACTCTCCAATAAAATGAATTTTTAACATCTTCTTTACTTAAACTATATGCCAATGAAGAGGAAAAGAAAAGCTAAATATTACATGTCAAAAAGAATCATCATCTGTCACTGAGCCACTGCCAGAGACCCCCAAACTTGGGACATACTGGATAAAAGCAATGTCTCTAGAAACAGGCCACCGGGATTTCAATTTTTGATTCTATATTTACTAGCTATTTATCTTGGAATAAATATATATTCTCTATTATACAGTAAATTTAAGTGTGAAGAGAAGTCCCTGGGGACATTATTGTAGGGTCTGCCAGTCCTGTGACCATGATGAACACTGAACCCATGCAGGTGACATCGCATTTGACTGGGACATAATCTTCCCCTCTTGCTTCACTGACCAAAGGTGTTCCCATTCATTCCCAAAGTCAATGTAAATGCCATGTACTGCAAACATACATAATTAAAAACAAAACACAGCACTGACATTCTAAGTCTCAAGATCATCCATACTGGCAAGAGGAGCACATTTTAACTTTCATCTAACTATGCACTGAGCAATGGCCATTTGCTGGACACTGTGTTTGGCATTTGGAAAAGCAATTTCTGTTATATCATGCAGCTGCCATCCAAGTAATCCACTATTACCCTCCTTAACATCTGCTGTTACGCTATCACATGAATCACTGAAAGACAGAATACTTTCAGCATTTTGAATGCTTAAATCCAGTCTACTATTTTCATCTAAAAATTTCTCTCTCAAACTTTGCCACATTTTGTGCCTTTAATTCATTTTAAAATACATGCCATTTGTGTAATGAGGAGAACAAAACTTTGGGAAACTGAAATTTAAGAACAAAAAGGCTAGCTAACACAAAACAATTGTCTGATGTTGGAAACCACTGAGAAGTGGCTCTGAGCAGGATTTAAAATTACCTAATTGGCTTTGTATATTTATCTGTGAATCTGTCCTAGGCCTTGGCCCCTTGCCTGGCGACGGGAGCTGATTCATAGTAAGTGAACCTCTATGAATCACTGGTCCTGGCTGAGGCCTGTAGCAGCATGTGAGGCCAGAGATACCTCAAAGGGCAAGATAAGGCCACAGCTGCAGACACTTGGCTTCAACACTAATTAAATAAGTAGAGGCTGCAGCTGGAGACATTTCACACCTGCAGTTGCACTAGTACTGTGAATGTTATCAGGAAGATAAGACAGTTCTCCTAAATTGGCATAATTTACTACTTGGAGAAGTATCTGAAGTGACTCCTAAGGCCTGCTCATTTCCCATGCTTTCCTCGGTATCTTCCATCTTTGTTTGAAAATGTAATAAATATGGTCAGCCCAGAGAAGCTCTTTGTCTTAGCTCCCAGAGTCCTGAATTCTGTGGAAGGTTTTGATCCTCCTGGAGCCCTAAAATCATACCACTTGTCTCATTGATTTAAGCCTTCACTCTACACTTGTTTGGGAGATTGGGGATCTGGCCAGGTCTAACCATTCCCTCTTCTACTTTTGTAATTCAGCCTACATGTTCCTGCCTAAAACTCCTACACAAAGAAATGACAAGAGAGGCTGAAGGCTCAGACTTTGAGGCACTAACATCTTCTAAGTCTGCTGGCATAACAGACTGGTTCCTTCCACCTCTCTGAGTGCCCTTGGTTCTTTTGATTATAGCTTGACAGTAACATCTGGTTCCCTGACCAGGAAGCTGACCATTCTGTCCCCTTTAGCCACCAGGCTCAGAGTCAGTGGAGCAGCTGCCAGACCCCTTTCCCTGGAAGAATGAGATGGTGCTCCTTCTGTGAGACCTTTGTCACTGGGAAATAGTGGTCAGTGGATGCTTCAGCCCCCTCCTCATGGAACTTGGTGGAGAGGTGGACCAGTCCCTGTTGGATCTTCTGGTTAAGGAAAGATCTAGGGCCTCTCCCAAGTCAGGTGTGTCTATAGACTGAAGGGAATCTGATCACCTCTAAGTCTCAAGCTAGAGGTCCTAGTCAGAGATCTCCCATAAAGTGGGGAGGAATATTTTAACCTCTGAATGACTGAGAGTGGACATATTTGTGGTTCCACAGAGCAAGCTGGAGAGTCTGAGTGGGTCCTAATCTGCATTTCTGTGCTGATGTACTCAGCATGATGGAGATTCATCCCCCACCATGGGGGATTGACTAGGCCTGGGTTTATACGGGTACACTTTGGCCAAGATGTGTTCCTCAAGGGACAATGCCTAAAGGGCACCTGAGTGGTTTCCCTTGGGGTACCCTGGTCTGTGGCAAAATCATACACAGGATGGGAAATTTAGAATATGAGGCCTACACAGTGCAAAACAATTGTCCTAATCTGCCTGATAAAAAAATTTCAGGATGGGATTTGGCAGCAAATATGGTGTTAAATTAAACCCACCAAACTGCAGACTGTTTGAGAGGCAGCCTGGCCTTGCATCAAGGCCCCCTGAAAGGACCCTGGATGTCCATATGGTTGGAACAGTTTGGAGAATAATCATAGGAAGCCAGGTCACCACGACCAACTCCTAAATACTGACTTTTGGCTGGAGATTTCTCAATCTTTTCCAGACTGGGTTTGATTCTGCATTAATAAAAAGGGGAACAGCAAGGTCTTTGTTGCCCAGTATGATGACCTTTTCCATAGGGTCAGTTATCAGGGATCCTTCCAGTGAGTTCTCAGTCGCCTGCCAGAGTTACAGCACATAGTGAGAAAGAAAAAGAGCAAGAGACAAACATTGTGAGGAAATAGGACTCTAGGGTGATCAGTATTTTCTGGGAACAAAGACCAAGAATTTCTCACTATCTGCTATTTTATTAACCAGTACAGGAAGAGGATATCATACCTTTCCTGGAACAACATAGAAGCAGTGGTGGAATGGGCCGGTTTAACCCTAAGATCATCACACACCCGGGTAGTAGTCTGTACTGTATTGTCCTAGGCAGGCGTCATCCTGCCCTGTGAGTGCCACAGCCTCACTGACCACCAAAGCCTCCGTGGAGATGGTGAGGAAATGGGATTTCCACAATCCAAAACCAGCCCTCAAGTTGGGACAATGAAGATTTCAGGTAGATTCTATGTCAATTTATTACTTGTTGTCCCCAAAGGCTGAGGGCCCCAACCATATCTTGAAGGGTCAAAAGAAACCTATTCACCAGGGCTATTTGGATGGAGAATTTCAGCTTCTGCCATATTTTACTGCACTACCGTCCATGCCTCTACTGCCAGCCCTGCCACACAGCCCTCTCCTGTCAGACCCTCTGCCTCAACTCGATGTCCCTGATCCCAGTTACTTCCTGCAATGACTCCAGCCAGTGGCTCCTCACCCTGTTCAACATTGAGGAAAGGTGCAGGCTTCTAACTGAGGCAAGGAAATGGCTCTAGACTCAGGCTCCAGCTAGGCTATTGGACCCCAAGGCTTGGGGAAGAGGGGTGGGCCCTGACCACAAGCCAAAACTGGACTGTAATTCTGAAGTGGCAAAAGCTGTCATTCTCCCATACTGGGAGGTGGTCTTCAGGGGAACCCAGGAAGGGGCTAAGAAGCCCAGCAACATGTCAAAGACTGCCTCTGTAGCACAGAAATTGAAAGAAATCAGATGACTGATTGGTCAGCTAATGAGGCAGCATACAAACTAACCCTAACCCAAAAGACTCTCAAAATATCAATGGCCCCTGCCCAACCTAGGGAATCAATGTGCTCTCCAGAGAAAGACTAACGGGCACAGAGAAAAGAGACCTATAAGACTCCAGGGTGATGGTGGTTCCCACCTGACCAGAGATCCTTTGTACCCCAGAAGATGGCCTTTTATTTGGTCCAACGATAGTACTAACTGACTCAGCTTGAAAAGACAGTATTAGAGACCTTATTGGACCAACATTTCTGCGTGATACAACTGTCCTTTCTCTTTGCCACCAAGAAGCAACCAGTGCCAAGTCTATGCCCAAAACAACCCCTTCCAACATCCAAAGCCCACTCTGATGATTCAGTATACTGAGACCTCCCCTTTTCAAGGCCTGAAAGTATACTGTATAAAGTCATACTACAGTTAACAATACCTGCTGTTCCTCTACTGTGTATACTCAGGCTGTGTAGTAAGTCATACCTACATGGACAGAAAAAGCCCTAGAAGTAGCCAGGCCTTGCTGTGAGAAATCATTATCTGGTATGGGCTGTCCCTCATTGTTGGGAGTGACAATGGACCAGACTTTGTGGCACAAATAACACAGACTCTTATGAATCTGCTAAAGATCAGATGGAATCTCTGCACTGTCTGAGGACCTCAGATTTCAGGGAACAGTAGAGCACAAATTGCTTCCTAAAAACCACGGTAGCAAAGTTACGTCAGAAGACTCGCCCATCCTGGGTTGATAGGCTTTCCCTGGCCTTTTCACAGGCCTGCAATGTGGAGGGGCCATCCTGCTACTCCTCCTATGAAGCCCTCTTTGGAAGGCCCCCTCCCATAATTAGAGCCTTCAAAGGAGATGTCATGTAGCTAGGAGAGTCAAATCTGATGCTGAATTTTAAACCCTAGAAAAAGTTCTCTCTTACATCACCAAGATTGTCCCTGAGAGGATCCCAGTCTCTTCAGGCAATATTGCATACCCATACCTGAGTCAAAGAGTGGAAAAAAGAATTCCTTCAGCCTGTGTGGACAGAATGTCACACTGTCATACTTGTCACCCTGACTGCTGTTAAAGTCTCAAATATTGTCCTTAGGTACACCATTTGTGGCTAAAAGCCTTGCCCTGAGACTTCTTAGCCACCTCTACCCCTCATCCCAACCTGCAAGACCCCAGAAAACTCGGCTCTGGTAGAGACCATCTGGACACCGCATGACCTTGAGGATACCACCTAGAAGGAAGAGCCCTGCTCTTGTCACCCAGGAGGCTGACTAGTCTATGCATGACAGAAACCTGAGTTTACTGTTCACGGAAACCTATCCCCAGTAAAGAGTGATTGTAATGAACTGTCATGGCTGGTTCTTAGCAAGCCTTTGGCCTATAACATTGCTCTTTGCTATAGTCCTAGCAGAGGTTGCCCTGGTCAATTGGACATGAGACAGGAGGTGTCTTCTGGCTTTAACCTTCTGTGGGTAGAGTGTTTAGCTGGTATCATCTGCTTGTGCCTAGCCATCTACTGATCCCCAGGCCCTCCCAGACTGCTTCCTCTTAAAGGTCTTAGCCCACTGGCCACAGCATGTGGTACCTGCTGTCAGTCTTCAGGTCCTGGATTTGTGGGACAATACTGATATCTGAATCTGTACCTGTCCTGGGTCCTGAAGTCTGTAAATATCCAGTGATCCTGGGCAGAAGCCACATTATTAGGTTTAACCCCTATGCTTACAGGCTGGCCAGTTGCTACTACAAGGCCAGAACTGTGCCAGTGTACTGGTAGCCACAATCTCAGAGGAACACTCTTCTGGTGTGGACAAATCATAGGCTTAGGATCAACCTGTTACAAGCAAAATGGAAAAATCACCTGTGAACCTACAGGACCTATGCAGTATATCCAACCAGGAGAGGAGAGAATGTACAAGACAAGTCTCACACTCACACACACACACACACACGCACACACACCCTAATTAAAACAAGTGGAGGGGGCTTGGGAACAAGTGATAAAATCCTGTCTACTCAATCTGATCCCATAATCAAATGCTGCCAAATAAGAGAACCAATACAGCCCCCTCCCCACATGGTTTACTTGTGTGGGGACACAATTTATCACTACCTACAGGTAAAATGGATTGGCACACGTGTCCAGGTTTTCTTCACTACTAAAATATCCATCTATACAGACCATGAATTGAAGGTGGCCCTGTACCCCAGAAGCAGCTCACAGGAAAAGAGCATCGCATCATCAGCCACCGTTTTAATTGGCTCAGGGATAACTGCCAGAGTTGGGGACAGTTAGGAGGAAGTGGGACATTAGTAGGGCTACACTATCAGCTGTTATGGAAGCTAAACAATGGCAAGGAATGGGTGGTGACTCACTATTTTCCCTCTAAAGCCAGATTAATTTCTGGCAGCTATAATCCTACAAAACAGGCACACCCTAGACCTCACCCCAGAGGAGGAAGACACCAGTGTCTTCCTAGGAGAAGAGTCTTGCTCTAATGCAGATCTGTCAGGGATGAGTGCCATGGAGGTCAGACAGCTGAAGACAGGGTGCAGTGGAGACCATCTTGTTACTTGTGACCATAGGACCCGTCTCCTCCACACCCTAATGAGATTCATAGAGATCACAGTCACCAAAAAAGGCCACGGCCTGGACCATGACACTCTACCTACAAACCCTCTGGGAGATGGTGGTGCCCTATAGGACTGTGTGGGGCACCAAAGCAGGAAATGGTGAGGAAAGCAACACTTTGCGAAACTGAAAGTTAAGGCCCCTATGGCTGGCTAGCACTGTCTATCCTCTCCCTGTGCTGCTTCTGTAACTCAGCCTGTGTCTTCCTGCCTAAAACCTCCATCTAAAGAAACAGGACAGGCTTGGGGCTCAGGCTTTGGGGTTTCAAGCTCCACTGAGTCCACTGGCATAATAAACTGGTTCCCTCTACCTTGCTGAGTGCCACTCAGTTCTCCAGTGATGATGGGTTCGTTGCAACATTGTCCGTCAGCTGTTTATGCTACAAGCGACAGAAAATATTTTCCTTTATAACCCTTAACTAGTGCCTTTGAATTTAGCCCTGTTTAGCTATAATGTTTGAACTACAATGTGCTAGATGTAAGGTTAAAGATGGGAGGAAGAGGAAACACAGGGAGAGAAAGACTAGACTGGGCAAGAAAAAAAGGACAAGGCTTAAGTGAAATTTTAAGCAAAGAAAATCCATCAAACATAGTCTCAATTCCTTTAGTAAATAATTAAACATAAAAAATTGTTCAGAATTTATAAAACTGCTAATATTCAGAATTTAGTGGTTACATGATGATTTGTCCTTAGAAATTAAGATTCTGTTTTCTTCAATATTCCATTTGTACTAAAACTTTTTATGATATTTAAAAATTTCAATTATCTTTAATACCTTGACAAAACAAATTTTTAAGTAAGAATAGCTGAAAATATCAATTTTAAAATTAATATAAATTCAAAATTCCTGAAATGGAAAAGAAAATCAGAATCTTTTATTGCTAAAGCAAAAATTGTCATTACCAAGATAAAAGTTCAAAGTGAAAAAAGTGGAGTAATTAGTGTAACAAATGCAAATATATGGAAGTATATGGTTCCTTGCTTAGTACTGTTCATGACATTGTGTAAAGTAAAATTTTATGTCCAAACATGAGCACGAGTGCTGCTAAGTATTTAGAATGTGCTGTGAATTCTATGCTGCAGTTGCTGTTGCGCTACACATAATCGAAGGTAATGGGATGTGATGGAGAAAGCGGAGAACCTGTAACAGGCTCTGGTCTCAGGTTTTCATCTACTAACTGACTCCATGGGACAAATTCAATAATTCAACATATGCAGTTCAATCTTTTGCTTCATTAAATTATTTCAAAGTAAAAAAAAATCTCCTAACATTTTAATTTAAGCTGCTCAATCAAAGTGTCATAGAATGAGGGCCTTAGAAAAGCAGGAATTTCTCAGTGTGAACTCAGAAAGTCTGAAATAAAGTTTCAGCATAGTTAAGTTCCTAATAAGAGGTTACAGTTTTCTCATTCTGTCTGGTGAGGGCAGAAAGCTAACTCTCCAGGGTTCCTCTTGTAATGATAGTGACCCTATTTATGCAAACTCTAACTTCATTACCTAATTAGTGGTATAGGAGAAAGAAACTCCCAATCTGGTGTTCAGTATGAGTTTGTGCTCTCTAAAACTAAAGAATGAATTCTAGAACCAGAGGTTAAGAGCAGACTATATTTATTGGGGAAAGAAAGCTTCTGTCTAAGAAACACAGACAGGACCCTGAGTGAGCTGCCAAAGACTCCACTTTTCAATGAAATTTTATAGAGCAAAGCCACAAGGTGAGGCATATCCAAACTGGGAAAAACTATAATCAATTAATTGGATTACAAATATAATCACTTAGGTAACATCAACCCAATGGGAAATCCAAAGTGAGTATGAAGTGGGGCATGACTATGATCAATCAGTAAGATTATGAGTATAATTGCTTAGGTAACACTGGTGATCAAATTGGGAAGCAGGTCATGTAACAAGCATACATGAAACAGAAGAGAGGCTTTTCCAGGAGGGGTGGACAAGTAGCTCTTCCTGGCCCTCCATACCCAAGGTGAATGATAACTATTTGGAATATCGATCACTGCTGTTCAGCCTTAGGAGAAGTATGTGGATGCAATTGTCACAGAAAATGACCCTCCCTTCCATTCAGTAGACTTCAATTTGGTAGTTGCCCTGGTAATAGTTTCAGTTCTCATTCCTGTTACTTTTGTCCTTAAAAACAGATGGTCACTGATAATTATGATGTGCATTATAAGAACCAATCAAAGATAACCATGTCCTCTGCCTTTGACTTCCCATTGTAGACCCCATAAAAAAACTTTCTCCCTGAACTTTTGGGGTCTGATTAGTGACCATCAATGTAAATAAATCTGCCTCCAAATCCTGGTGTTATTTTGGTTTCTGTTTGCCATTGCATCTGGTGCATTGGCTGGGAAGACTAACCATGCTGACCTCTTTGGTCACTGATATTGACCCTTAAAGACAGAGCAAGAACCTCTCCAGTTCCCTACAGGAAAATGCACCCTCAAGATTTCTCAGGTCCACTCACAAATCTGAAGGAGGATTCCTGCTCCCTACTTGAACAGCTCACATCAGATCAGAAAGGGATAAGGACACAGTCTCTGTATGTCTGTTTGTCTGTTTGTCTCTCTGGATGTCTGTTTGTCTGCCTGTCTGTTTGTCTGCCTACCTGATTCTGATGAGACCCTAACGGGCCCCCCAGTTTGCCTATCAGTACTGCTCAGCTTGAGCAGAAGGAGAGTCTGATCAATTTTGTTAGGACCACAATCAAGGGAAGGGGATTGGCATGTTTAACCTCTGAGTGCCTGTTGAATGAATATGTGAATGGAATGGGCATAGTTAACCATAGATTTCTCCATCTACACTAAAACTGAGAAGCAATGGTCAAAGTGGCTGGATGGGTTCTCACCTGTGGTTCCATGGTGATTGACACATGACATAACACAGACCTAGCCCCTGCCTCAGGTAAGTCACATCTAAGTACCCACAAATCACGCAACCAGGTGAGGATCTGGTCTCTCCCTGAGAAGTACCCACCCTTAGTCGGGTGCAGCACCATTGAAGGGTACACCACACATGCAGGAAGTCACAGATGAAAATCAGCTAGTCAAAATCCACAGTCCCTGACTTCAGGAAAAAAGGGCTTTGATGAAGTTAAAAATGAAATCAAGCAGTTCCCTGTGCCTCAAAGTATAAAAAAGGAAAAAGAGGCCCATGTTTCCTGAGAACTTTGCCTTGGCACCCTTGTCTGCCACTGAAGTTTCTGCCTATATTGATAGCTTCTCTCTTGGCTCCAGACCCATCTACTTCCAGCCAACTAAACTGGTTCCAGAGAGCCATCGCTTGCATTCAGTCCCAGAAGCCCTCCCTCTAGAGATTCCTATCAGCTAGATGGCATCAGCTCACATCCATCCAAGGTGACAGTCAGAAATTTCTTCTGAGCTCCACATTTTGACTGAGGAATAAGTGGACTATCAGCCCTGCTGAATGAGTTGCCATGGTGCTTCCCAAGGCCTCTCCACCTAGAAGTGACCTAGTCAAGTGTTTCTCAAAGACATCAACTGAGGGGGGCAAAAAGACAAATATCATCTCAAAAGTTACTACTGTTACCCAGAAACCTGATACAAGGATGATGGACACCAAAAATTAAATGCTCATTCAGATTAAAAGATAAAACTCCCACAAATTTTAACCTGGATCAGATGTCAACTTTCATTGGTCTGATGGGCTCACATTAGACCAAACTGGGTTTCCTTCTTCAGCTGGGCCATCAGAACCCATAATACCATCATCAGGACAGCTAGGACTCTTGTCTCTCACTCCTTCATTCAGAAACAAATTTTCAGCCTGGGAGGAAATCTCCTGTGTAAAGTATTCCCCATATCACTTTTGAGAAGAGACCTCGTCTTCAAGTCAGAAGTAAACCGCCTCTTCTGCACCAAGCTAGTCAGCCTCCCTCTGTTTTAACTCTGCACTTTCAACTTTGCTCCCTGAGAAGAACATGACACCTGCATCAGCCTGAGACAGACAACCACAATCGTGAGGCTGAAAACTCTCCTCCCAGAGGAGATTTGCCTCTGGGCCTGGCCATCAGCTGTGCTCCTTATCCTGTGCCATGGGAAGCACACACAGGCATCCAGCCACACGTCAGCCACCTAAAACAATATGGGTCCTGATAGACCATTAATCTGTGCTTCCCAACCCATACACCCTTTTTGGTTTGTTACCTCCAGATGCCACCTGGTTTACATGTCTAGATTTTTTTTAAAAAAGCCTTCCTCTGCTTGTGAATTGCTCTCACAAACCACTTCAACTGGGAAGAACTTGGGAGAAGAAGCAACTCACTTGGACTCCATTACCACAAGAGTTTGAGAACCGTTCCACTATTTTGGGGAAGTCCCTAGCAATGGGTTTGGCCAAGTTCACATGACCTTCTGTCTGGAACAGCCTGTTTCTTTGTCCCTTCCAGATCCATCATCATCCCCTGAGAAACAAAATGAGGTTTCAAAACTGCCAAATGTTTACAGACCATTAAACTGCTAAAATACACCTGTCCTGTTTATAAAGCCATTTAACAATCTCTGAGTGTGAATGTCTGTACGGTTTCCCTCCATATGCATTCTGCAGTCTTCTGCCACACATATCCTGCTGATACACCTGTCTAGACTTAAAGATTGCCCTCTGCCTTCATTTTTTCTCCTGTCAGTCAACCCTTCTTCAAAAAGACTCCAGCACTGGATTTAAAAGTCAGCTGACTTAGACTCAACCTCCCAGAAATTCAAAAGCTTGTTTCCCTCCTTGGAGAAACCCTCAGAGCTGACATTGCTAGTTTCTCCTCACAAAATATCTCTGCACTTCTGATTAATGATACCTGAGCTGACTACTGGAAAGGTACAAAAGTTCTATTGCAGTATCTGGCAGAAACTGGTTACGTGAAAAAAAACTGCAAATTTCTTGGAGTTGTTAGTTTCTGTAGAATCTGGATCCTTGAGTACAGAAAGACAACAATGCTTTTTCAGACTGTCAGCCCCTGGGAGAACCCAGTGGCCTACTTGTTCAAACACTTGGATCCAGTTGCTAAAGGTTACCTGCCCACTTTGCCTCCATGCTCTAACAGCCACTGTCCTTCTGATATATATATATATATATATATATATATATATATATATATATATAAACTGACAAGCTCACCTTAGACTGACACCTACCTGTCCAGGGGCCACATGTTGTAGTGGACCTCCTGAATAACTGTGGACCTCTCAATCCTGCCATGTACCTGCCCACCCAGGTGAGCCCACAGACTGTGACTGTCTGGCACTGACTGATAAACTTTTCTTGAACCGATCAGACTTAATAATGAGCCCTCTGACAGATGTTGAGTACATCATGTTTATGGGTGGAAGCAGCTCTGTTACGAATGGAATCTGACATGCCAGATACACTGTGATCACCTTGGACAGAGTTATTTTGGCCAAAGCCCTTCTGCTTTTGCTTCCTGCTGCTGTTTGGAAACCTGCTACCAAAGATGCCAAATCTATACTTAAAATAATTCAGTCCAGAGTCTTAAGCCACCTCTATGTATCTCTATATATCAGTAACTGAAACATCAACCCCAGCCAGAAAAATTTTACCTGGTACCCATCTTAGTCGGAGCCAGATCTGCCTCTACTACATGTTCATTGAGTTCAAACCAAAACACTGACACCCATATCTTTGCAGCCAGCTCAGGCTCCAATATCTGTGACACCAGCCCCACCCTTCACCCAGCACACCACGTCTCTTTTGGTGCCTCTGTGCACCTATTCAGGCTGGCCATGGGTATTCCCTACCCACGCTGAGGAGCCAGCAAAAGTTTGTAGGGTCCTTCTGTAAAAAACATCCCTAGACATGGCCTATCCATGACCATTGGCAGCGACAGTGGACTTGCATTTGTAGCAGAGACAACTCAAAAACTAGGTTAAATAAAAGCTATATATGGCATTTGGGCCATAAATCTCTGGAAAAGTTTTTAAAAATCTTGTAACATAAAAATTTGTAGCATAAAATTTTAGCTGAAAGATCAGTTCTTACTATATTCCCCTTCAACACACTCTATTAACAGCTCTTAGAGTTTCAGAAAGTCAGCATGAGATCCATCATTTCAGAGTCCTGCTAACGTTTTGGAAAATTTACTTGGACCAGCCAGCTGATTTCTCATGATTTTTGTACCTTTTCAGGCTACTTACCCCAGTGTTTGCTCACCCCACCCCACTAACTGAATTTTGCATTAGCTCTATGGACAATTAGTCAAACGACCAAAATCTGATGAATGTTCATGGCACACTGGATCCTCAGACTGACTCCTGCACTCCCTTACTGGAGTAGTATCATAGAAATAACAGGCCTAAACTGTGTTTCTTTCTAAAAATAATCTAGGGAGAGACCCTACACTAAGGGGAAACTTTGTCTGGGAGCCTTGGGGAGGGCCCTTCCGAGGATCACTGACAGCCCTGATGTCACTGCTTCTCGTTGGGCCTTGTCTTAAGAGATCACACGTAATATGCCCAGCAAAGATTTTCTGGGGAAACTAAAAGATGGGGCAATGCAGCAGAAGATGCCCCACCCCAGCCAGTGCACTTCAGCTTGTGAGTTGTCCTGCTAATAGTTCAGGAGTTCCAGTTCCTGTTAGCTTTATTTCTTAGAAATGGCTGGTGACTGCGATGCACAGCTAGCTGGTCAAAGACAGCCAAATACTCTGCCTTTGCACTTCCCCTTTCCCTTGTGGATCCTATGACAACCTCCCCCCTCGAGCCTTCAGGGCTTGATATTTTAGGAATGACCCCAGTCAGGGCCCATCAGTGTAAATAAGTCTGCCTCTAAGTTCTGTGTGTTGTTTCGGAGTTTCTGTTTGCCATTGCGTAGTCATTCCATCTTTCGTCTTGTCTGACCATCAGAAATGTGTATCCTCCACAGCTACAATGCATTCTCACCTTCTGCACTCACTCTGGAGGGCCTGTTCCTGTCTGACTGACTGGACTACTGCTACCTAACTTAACTGTGCACCCTATTACCAAATTACCTGGATTGTAATATTATCATGTTAGGGTTAAGAATTCAACAGAGCAATTTGCAGATGATACAAATTGTTATGGATTAAGTCAAGAATGAGCCCCCAAACTCACACATGCTCAGGGGCAAGGCATTTGGGAAGTGTGAATCATAGTGGTGCTATAGGTGATAATCAAAGGCGAGGACTTGCAAGGGCAGGCCACGGGCATGACCAGGAAGGGCACATCTCCCTCTCCAGCTCCTCATTTCTCTCTGTTTTTGGACCATCATGACATGAGCAGGATTCCTTGCCTGGCTTTCTCCCCTATACTGTTTCTGCCTTGAACCGGCCTGCCACAGACTGAAGGTGTAAGATGGAATAGCCTCTCCTGTAAGCTGCAGTGCCAGGTGCCGCGTCTCAGTGAGGGAAAAGTGATTCTATTCGTTACACCATGCAGAACAAATGATACTAGATACTGCATTCCTGTCACTCAACTAATATTTTCTTATTTCCACCAGATCATCTGATCCTAGAACACCAATGTCTTGAAATATCTACAATTTATTTAACCCTTATTTATTTTGCTATTACCAAAGAAGAAAAAAGGAAAAAAAATAATATTTATTGTTGTAAGATAGTATACATAACATTTTGGTCAAAGCTATAGATGTGATAAATTACTCAACAAAGATAAGCAGGGCCTCCAATTAGTTGAAATCTGTAAAGTTTAGTTAAATTTTCCAATTTAATTAGTCTGAGTGGTCAAAATAAGATTCACTTCAATTATTTGATTTCATCTGATTTCTGCAATTTCCAGGGCTTTCTCATTCAAGAAGTTCTAGTATTCTTTGAACAATGGAAGAAAATAGATGTGTGCTGTTATCTCAGAGTAAAAGGATGCACTATAACATCCTTTAGTAGGAATCTAGAATGATGCTTTATCCAAAATATAATAGTTATTTTATCCTCAACATTTCAGTAAGTAATATTTCGATAACTTCGAAGGTAGTAAAAGGCCTTTAACACTTTTTGATAAATCTTATTAATTTGAAGGAAAAGAGTGTTCTTTATTATAAAGATATACATCATTTCTTTATGTACAACATATTTTCTGGTTATTATTGAAATGATTCAATAAAGTTATCTCAAGATAGTACTGCATGTTTAAAATCCACTTTAATTATATCCATCAAATATATTCTATTGATGTGTTTATTGTACTGAAATAACTTTCAAAATGTTCCCTAAAAGAAATGTACTACTAAATACATTAAGGAAACTTTATTGTCCTCAACCATTTTAACTTAATTTTGACTTTATGACTTTCAAATAATCATTTATATTGAATTTTTGCTCACATAAAATATTTCTTATCATAACATATACAAGGGAGAAAAATGAAAATACAGAAATTGTATTAATTTTAATGGGCCATATCCTTAAATGAAAACCTAAACCAATATAACATCTGGGAAAAAAGATAAGGGAATATCATTGTAACTGTAAATTAGGCAGCAACAATTAAACAGAGACCAAAAATCAGAAACAGGAAAAGACTAACTACCATAAAAGCATAAGCATCACAAAAAGTTAAGACTTTTACCCATGAAAATTATTAGGAAGCAAGTGTAGAGTGAAATAGACTAAAAATGTTCATACTACACATATCTGAGACATGTTTCCTACCATGCTCTGTATAAATTCCTATGGAATAGACTGTGTTGAAATTATTCCACATAGAAGGACGTACTAATAGAAACAGAACATCATTTTGTCCTACACGATAATTTCGTAGTATACTAATATATTCTTATATTAAGATAACTAATAACACATTGTTATTGCCATGTTGTTAACAAAACTAAATAAGAAAAGTTCAAGTAGAATTCTGTCTTGGGAAACTTTGGAACACAAAGAAAGTACCTCAAGTCAACTAAATATTGGCTGACTTTAAGCATTTGAAATAATTTATTCAGACATTTGGGTTGAAATTTACTTTTCAAAATTATAGAGACTTTTTAAGGAAGTATAGAGCAAGGGAGTGTTGAGGGAGAGAGAGAGACAGAATGTGTTCATTAATTTCCAGTGACCTCACTACTTGCAGGTGGTAGTTAATTGAAATGTTTCCAGTGGTGTCTAAGGAAATAACAAGTGTCTTGGTTTTCTTTCTTTTTTTTTTTTTTTGACCAAAGGTTACAAATGAAATCCACTGTTTTAATTAGATTGCTGGATTTTGATCATTGCAAATACTAATGTGTGTGTTGCCTGTTCACCTAAATTATAAGAGTAAGCTTTAGGGACATTTAATGTAAATTCAAGACAAAATTTACAAAAAATCAAATTCTACCTTTATACTAAACATCTTAAGTTATTTTTAAATGTGTAGAAGTCCTATCAAAACTCCTATAAACAGGATGTCATTTGGAAGAGACCTGGATATTCACATATGTGTTCTACTAAGTTTATCATGGCTCTGGTAGATACTCAGTTTATAGGACAAGAAACTTAACCTAATCTCAGAGGTAGCTCAATTATATCAATTTGTTTATGTTAATTTTTCAGTGAAGCTAAGAAAGATTTAAAAGAAAAATCTGAGCAGAGTTTTTTGTATGAAATACATGTCCCATGGTATGAGGCAGCTGAGACAATCTGACTAACTTTTACTTAATTTTACATCTACATTAAACAGTAAATGATTATATGCTGAACTAAAGAATCTATCTATCTACCTATCTATCTATCATTTATCTGTCCGTCTATATCTATAGATCTATATATCTACATGCTGAACTAAAGAGTATATCTATATATCTATAAGTTTAATAAACCAAAAATAAGCTACCAGACTGTAGTAGAGGAAAAATTAATACTAACAAAATTTGCCAAGTTCTCATTCTAGCTCTTGGACAATGGTCAAGTGGACACTTCCTTTCAGTGCTTCTGTGACTTCAAAATGTGCATGGGTTTCCCTCTCCATTGTAAACGCTTTACGTTTCTTTCTGTTTAGATTGATGCACATCACAGGCTTTATCTCAAGTCTTGAAACTGTGAATTTAGAGACACAGGCTAAAAGTCAGTCTTGACCTTCCACACACTGTGAAATCTACATATGGACATCACTTCTTTTACTCCAAAGGATTTTACAGTTTCAGTAACAGTTATCTTGAAGATCTCCTTCTTGATTTCAAGAAGGTACGGAGGTACATCTTTTGACACAGGAAATTTCCTTAAACTGATAATTTAATGTTTCATGAAATTTACTAAACATAAAATTTGGTCTCATGCCTCCTTCTAAAATCATTTTTTTTGATTGGTAGCAAAAATTGATATCTCACATTTAATTTAAGGCATTTGGACTCTTATGCTGCGTTAAACTCATAATAAGATTTTAGGCTATTATTTTCTGTTTTCAGCTGTTAGTGAAAGTCATAGTTTTTCTTCAAAACTCTTACATGTTAGAAATGTTGCAAACAAATATATATCTAATAATTATATGACTACCTTATTTTAGATATTATCAACATTTCCCTGTTCATAAAAGATTAATGTATGGAGGGTGAAATTCTTAATGTCACTTGTATAAAAATGTACAGTTCCAGAATCTTATTCTTAAAATTTATGTTATGATTCTTTCCTCATAGTAACTTTTAGAACAGAGATTCCAGAAGCAGATTTTTAAGTTTTCTTGGGGAAGTGTTCTTGGCAGAGTGCTGTAAGAGGGTAAAGAGAGCCTAATAGAACAACAGGAGAAATTTAAGTGAAATGTGATGTAAGATGAATTTAAATAATAGTATTGATGAAAATTCAAGAAGTTCTAAAAATACTCTGACACATTAACAAACATACCAAGTTATATTGTTTTCTTTTGTTTTCCCCCAAATTGTTTTAACCCTGAGGTGACTTCCTTTTAATTTTCAAGATTGTTATATATACTATTTAAATTAATTATGAATTGCACTGATATTCTATTTGTTAGTTTAGACCACCAGTTCAAGAATTTTTTTATTCATTTCTCTAGCTTTTACTTTCCTAAAATATTATAAATTCTTTAATATCTATGGCTTTAAATTTTTTGGTATATACTGTAAATAATAGATAAATGTGTTCATTTTGATTAATATTTATAGTATAATTTTAAGAGAATACTTCATTTTTGAACTTCAATTTAAATTTATATTCAACTTTTAGATTAAAACATTAAAAATATATCTTTCAATTAAAATATTAACTAAAACTATCCTCATATGAAATATTTATAGATAATGATATTATATGTAGAATTTATTATAGAGCAAATCAGGGGGTAAGCAGGCAGTTATAAAATTGAAGCTGTTGTCATTGCTAAATAAAAAGGATCACCTTGCACTATTCACTCAAATTCTATGTGTATTTCAATTTTCCTAAATAAAGTAGATGTTAACTATATTCATACTAGGTAAAACTGTTTATGGAGAACTATTTCTGCTTTTTTTCAAAGTACATTAGTTTTGTCTTTTATTATGTTATATGAGAGAGAAAGTTGCTAAACTTTATACTAAATAAAAGTTAGAAGTAACTTTTTGCTTCCTGGAATAGATTTTATATTTTAATGCATATTGATTTGCATCAATGTTCTTTATGAATATGTTTCTTTTATTCTTTCAGCTAAGTTCAAATTATGGTACAAGGGTACAGAATCAGCTATTAAGAAAAATAATGTATCTGTCTAGTACAAAGGAAGTTAATTATATATTCTTGGATACACCCAATTGAGAACATTAGCCAAATATTTATAGAGAAATAGATACACAACTAAATAGGCAAACTGAATTAGTCTTTCATTTTTCAATTTACTTTGTCTCTTCTCCATTACCTCACATCTTTATAGTATTATGTGTATGGGAGATAAAATTTTATATTTAATGTTTTTGTTTCTGTAGTTAAACTTGAGAATTAATTTGGCATAAGATATTTTATCAGATGAAAAGGATATAAAATATTTAATCTAAGTTTTATATTACAAAGAACCCTTAATAATGAACCCTAACAAAAAAATCAGTGAAACATTTATGATTGTTATGGTTTAGACCTATAATATCCATCCAAATTCTCTTGAACTCAGATGTGAGGTTTTTTTTGGCAGTGTGATTGGGGTGGATAAATCTGAGTATACTTGGATTAGGGTTCCATTTGGAGCAAATGGATCACTGGGAGTGTGACTTCCAAGGAACAGGCTCTGCTCTGGCTCTGTCCAGTCCATCTGCTTCTGGCTGGGAAAAGGAGACAAACTTCTCTGCCATGTCCCTTTGCAGGGCCATTTCTGTCTGGGAGCCAACTGACCATGCATCCAGCTGACCAAAGAGACTAGAGAATCATTTTTGAATCTTCTGCTTTTCAAATAGTTTTCTCTCAGATAGTCGATATCTAGAGTGCATCATTATTGGGGTGAATTACTGTTGTAGTCAGGGTTGTGCAGAGAACAATTCAAATCAAGTCATGGAGTTTATAATATTATTTTTATGATGTCACCCAAGGTTACACAAGAAAATGCAGGAAATCTATCCACATCACTAAAGACACAGGATATTTAGCCAAGGTCCTGAATCCCACAGCAATGTCCCACTTGAGTCCAAATGACCAAGTGCTCACGACAATGCCTCCCATGAGTCCAACTGGAGGTCTAGGGCCCACAAGAAGGACTCATGCTAGTCTCTTTTACTGATCTGTGCTGCAAAGGCCCAAAGGTCAGCGGTGGAAACTAGAAAGTCTATGCCAGCAGGGTGAAGGAGCTGTGCTGGTAGGTTGAGGGTTCTATGCTGGAGCCGAGAAGTCACACTCACAACAGAGACCAAGGCTGTCCTGAAAAGCACCACAGCCATCCTCAGCGACTTGGAGGCCCTGAGCTCCTCAGATAACAAGCACAGCTGAGTACATGCCAGGAAGCCAGAGTGACGAGTTCATCCTGGAGTGGCACACGTCTTCCCTCCGGAGGCAGGAAGCAATGCTGGATGTGAAGACTAGAGCTTCTCAGGAGAACCAACAGCTCAGACAGCAACATGTAGAACCCACAATGCCTCAACCCATCGATGCCTTAACGCACTAACGTGATAACTTCTCCTTCTCCACGTCTCCATCTGTCCTGGCAACTTTCCTTGGGTGAAACATCTACGCTCAGCGTCATGCTGATGTAATCCAGCTGGTGTTAAGTTGACCACCAGTTGTCAATCCATAACAATTACTCTGACCATCTTCTCATGTATTTGAAGGATTTCGAAAACCACATACATGGACAATTTCCACTTATTTTGACTGTTTAATTAAAATATAATAAGTTGTATCTTTCCTCCACTAAATAAGTTTTGCAAATATTTTTCAACTTACTAGATATAGGTTCTGGTAAAGCTTAATGCCATATTTTCTGAAGTTTATTATTTTTTAGAGGATGATTTAAGTTATACTTTTGAAAATGAATTTCACTTACAAGATCATAATTTTTAAATTGATTTAACTTTTTACAATAAAATAGATGAATATTTTCTTACTGCACAACAAACTAAGCTGGTTACATTTAATAAAGTAGAATTCAATTATTTTAGTAAATATAATTATAAATGACAATGTATCACAATTTCTTCTCTTCTTTTTTTGTACAGGGGATCAAACTTAGGACTCTGTGCTTGGCAGGCCACAATTTCTTGAACACAGTTCAAATTGCATTTAGTTTAGTTTAGTTTAGTTAGTTTTCCATCTTTTTGAGACATGGTTTCACTATGCAGTTCAGGCTGGCCTTGAACTCCCTTTGTAGCCCAGCCTGGTCTTGAACCCATAGCCCTGCTCTTGGCTTGCCTCCTAAGTGTGGGGCATATCATGCTCAGCTCAAATTACATGTTAATGGTGGATTTTTGGTTCATTTATATTCATAGAAATACATAACTGGAAGAATTTAATTTTGTAACAGTCTACAAAATATAATTTAAAAAATTTGCCTTTGTTAGATTGATCATTAGGTTGCTAATATCCTACACAGATGAAGAAAGAATGTATAGTAGAAAAAGTGAATGGAATGCAGTTATGAAGGAAGGGACAAAGTTTCCTGGGGAGGCAACAAATTCTAGAGCCTAAGTCTGCTCATACTCTTTCACTGAGAAAAATGCTTTTCATTAGATGTGGTATATCTCAAGGCTAGAAGTCCTTAGAGGGAGAACTGGGATCATATTTCTCTGTAGCCATACATTAATGAATATATAGTAGCTACTGAAAATTCATAAGGTCTTAACTTCCTAGGTTAGATAAACTTCTAGGTATGTAATTTTTCGAAGCTAACATGAATGGGTTTTTCCTTCATTTATTTATTGGAAAGTTCTTTGTTGGTATATAGGAATGGCATTATTTTTGTGCTAATTTTATAAACAGTAACATTGTTCAACTTGTTTATTATTTCTAAGAATTTTTTGGCTGAAAATAAATGCAAAAAGTGATTACCATAAGAAAAATATGGAAGTAAATATAAAGTGGCCTCTGAAACTTAATTCTAAGAGACTTGCAACATATAATTAACTTTATATTACTGAATTATTTTCATGAGTTATGCAGTAATTCAAATAAAATAGCTAAAGGATCATTCCTTTGATATAATCCACCCTGCCTTCCACTCCCCATAAATAGTGAACTTTTCGTATATTAAATTCTGTTCCTCTCTGTCTTTTCCTCACTCTGTCTCTGTCTGTCCTTTTTTCTTTCTCATCAATTATTTTAAGGTTTTCCCAGAAATAATATAGTCAGACTCAGCTCCAAATTAATTTTATATTAAAATATCGATGTCAAAAAAATTTAATTAGACCACCTGAGATAAAAGACCCAATCAAAACCTGGCCAACTGAAATGAACACATGCTTTTCTGAAAAAGAAGTATTGATGGCCAACAAATACAGAAAAACATGGAATGAAAATTAAAACAACACTGAGATTTCATCTGGCTCCAGAAAGAATGACTGTCTTCAAGAAAGCAAATAATATCAAATGTTGGGAGGCCGATGGTGGGAATGCAAACACCTATGATTCTTACGGAAATCAGTACGGAGCGATTTGGCCTTTTAAGTAAGGTACATCTGGAGAGTGTTACAGACACCATATTACAGTGATACTTGCATTCCCATGTTTGTAGGAGTGCGGTTCACGGTAGTTAAACTTTGAACGTGGCCTCTGTGTTCATCAACAGAGGAATAAAGACAATGTGACATTCATGCACATGAAGTTTTATTCTGCCACAAAGGGTAAACTTCAGCCATTTGTGAGACAATAGACGAACCTTGAAACCACAGTTTAAAGTGAAAGAAGTGAGACACATAAGTTTAATATTCCATGATTTCTCTCATATGAAATATACAAAGCATAAATAAGGAGAAAAATAAAAGCAGGGAATAGGAAATAGCAAGACATATTTAAGAAACAGGAAAGAGGAGATGGAGGAAGGAAGAGAGGTGCTGAAGTTTCCCATGATTACGGTACTGGGTCTGATTTCTATTTAGATTCAGTAAGAACTGTTTTATAAATTTGGGTGCTCCGTATTTAGGTGCATAATTTAACTTGCTCTATAGTTTATAGAATTCAGCCTTTGAGCATTGCATTTCATATTTATTTATCTCTGTTTAGAACTTTTGCCTTTAAGTCTGTTTTGTCTAAGAGTAGATATTTTTGCTATTTTGACCCTTTTCACATGTAATATATTTTCAAACCTTACGTTTTCAGTGTGACTGTGATTTTAGTAATGAGGTGAGTTTTATAGCCAGTATAATACTGGTTTCTTTTTTTTAATTCATCCAGCTTCTTTGGGTAATTTAATTGAGGAATTTAGTCTACTTACATTCCAGGGTTTTATTGAGAAGTTATGACTTACATTTGTTTTTTCTGTGAGCTTTCTGTTCTGAATAATCTCTTTTTAGTTTTTTCTCTTGCTCATTTTTGTGGATGGAAGTTTTACTATACTGAAAAGATTTCTTTTTGTCTTTTGAGATCAAACAGGCTTAAAAGACATCACATTTCATTCAGCAGTGGCAGCATGTACATCATTTTCATCAGCATATGGGAGTCTCTAGAATAGGATTGTGTAATAAGATACAAAGCAAGTCTCAACCAACTAAAAAAACCATTCAATTATACTGCCTTTCTTTTGTATTCACAATGGAATAAAATTAGAAATAAACAATAAATTGAATTTCAGAAATGTTGTGGAAATTTAACAACATGCTCGTGAACAGTGAGACACTGTAGAAATAAAAAATATTAAAACTTTCTTCAATTAAATGAAAATGGTGACAATACCAAATCTCATGAGATACAGTCAAAAAACAGACTGATGAATATTTACAATAATAAATATCTCTGTCAAAATGGAAAAACTTCAAATAACCTAATTATGTATCTCAAACACAAAATGAGAAGCTGAAAAGGCTGGAAAGGGAAGATAAGTTTGTCCAATGGTTGATCTTTATCAAAACTGAGAGAGTGGGAGATGTGCAAATGGGAAATAATTTTATTATTTTACTTTTTATATTTTAAAATTTTCATAATGGAATGCTTAAAGCAAAAAACAATCAGTTCATTTTGAACTAAATTCCAACTAGCTGTATTAAGCAATAATACACACCAAATTTCATGAGTAATTTCCTTACTTTGAAAAAATTTGTTTTCAGTTATTAATTACCTCACTAAATGTAGAAGTTTGTGTGAAATTAGCAAAAATATCAGGCATAGAGCGTAACTTGGTGACCCCTTGGAGATTACAGCATCACAGATGTTTTAATTTTTCATACTGATATTACAGAGAGATTTTAATGTTTCCCAAGAGAATTCTCAAATATACTATGTAGTATGAAATTTGGTGAAGCTTTCAAGTTCATAATTCATTCTTTAACTCCTGGACGTACCATCTCAGTAGGCTGGATTCATAATAACCTACAATTAGTGGAGTTCAAAATGACACTCCTGTGGTTAAGTATTAATGAAGAATATAGAAAAAAATGAAAGAATTGAAAATTGTATCTATTATTAAAGGCTAACTGTATCAAGAAAATACAAAAGCATGACTAGGCTAAAGTAATGCTGAGTTTAATCTTGTGCTCATGCACTATCTTGTTTGCATTTCAAACTGATATATTCAAAACATTTTATGCATCAATGGAGATGATTTTTCCTATTATTTGATTAATGTCTAATAATATATTGCTCACAATATATTCTTTCCTTTCAGTAATTAACCCCCATTGGTAATATTGTGCAATCCTACAACCATTTAATTTGGTTAATTTGCTAGTATTTTGTTGTAATTTTTGCATCAATATTCCTAAGAGATTTGGTTTATGGCACTGTCATGTCTTTCTCTTTGATATCAGGGTAACTTAAAAAGTATTGGCTCTTCTTCAATGTTTGTAAAATATGTGAAGTATTTGCTTTTAAATGTTGAAATTAAACCATTATTTTTAAGGTTTTTCTTTTCTAGAAGATTTTTAATGAATAATTTTATTTCCAAATTCGTTACAGGTTTATTTGGATTTTTTTTGTATCTTCATGATTTAATCTTGGTTATTTTGTATTTCTAGAAATTTATCTATTTCATTACAATAAGTTATACAAGTTTTAGCAGAGAATTGTTTGTAGTATTCTCTTATATAACTTTCATTTATGTAGGAGTAATAGTAATACTTCCTATTTAATTTCTAAATTTAATAACTTTTGACTTATTTTTATTAGACCATATATAGCTAAGGATGTATACATTTTATTGTTTTTAAAAGCAAATCTTTTGTTACATTGAGTTTCTATATTGTTCTATTTTCTGTTCCATTTATTTCTTCTCTAATGTTTATTTATAGTAGTTATTTCCTTGCTTCTTCTTCCTTTAGATATGTTCTGCTGTTCTTTTCCTTGTTCCTCAAATTGTAAAGTTGGGTTGCTTTATCTTTCTTGTACACTTGAATGTTTCTATACCTAAATTTCCTGCCAAACATGATTTTCATTGTATTTTAAAAGTTTTGGAAAGTTTGGTTTTATTTCCTCTTATGATTTTATTTTATACTTTCCATAGCAATTTCTTCTTTTTCTATTAATTGAATAAATACATGTTGGTAAATTCCACAATTTTGTGAATTTTCTAAATTTCATATGTGTGTGTGTGCATGTGTGTTTTAGTATACATGTGTGAACAGTATGTGTGCATATATGTGTGTGTACTGGAGATAGAACACAGCATTTTCACCCTAGCCCATTTTATTTAGAGACAGGGTCTTGGTAAGTCAGTAAGTTGCTTCAGCTAGACAGAAATTTGTGACCCTTTTGTGTCAGTCCATCGCAATGCTGGGCTTCCAAGTGTGTGCCACTGTTCTAGTTTTAAAACTCAAATTCGAGTTTTATTTTTGTAGCTGATTTCAAGCTTTATGATACTGTGGTCAGAAAGGACATATCATATGCTATCAATCTTCTAAAATCTATTGTATTGAATTTGTACCCACAAACAAGATATCATTCCATAAAATCTCGTTTAGAGAAAAATGTCAGACTATAATTGTTGTGTAGATTATTTTATGTATCTGTTAGGTACACCTGGTTTATTGTCTTAAATTTTTATATTTTCTTATTTTTTTGTCTAGGTGCTATGTTCATGAATGAGAGGAGGACACTGGTCTTCCAAATACGACCATAGAACAACCTTTGATCATTTAATTGTGGCAGGTGTTGCTCTATCTACATTTGTGTTCTGTCATTACATGAGTAAATATTTATAATTATTACACTCCCATGCTATATTGAATTTCTCCTGAACAATGAAGAACAATAGTTTTGGCTGTGGCACTCCTGGTTTACTTCTATTTTTTTTTTAGTAGTTTGAATATATATTGATACACTGCTTTCTGGCCTCCAAGTTTCTGATGAGAAACTTGTTCATAATCTTAAAAAATAATCACTTTTATATGACAAATCACATCTCACTTGCTGTTTTGAGAAAAATTTCTCTTTCAAAGTTTGATTATAATGTGTCTCAGTTTAAGTCCTTTTGAGTTCATCTTAGCTGCACTATGTTGTGATTTTGAATGTTTATATTTACCTACTTCATCAAATTTGAGACGTTTTAGCTATGATTGTTTTCAAAGAATCTCTTTCTATTTAAAACTAGAATGTCCTTCAAACCTGTTATAAGCTCAGAGCTTTGGAAGGAGTTTTGGAAGGTGGTTGGGTCTGGAGCCACTGGACTCATCTATGGATTCATCTGCTAATGAGTTTAGTATTTGAGTGGCTGATGAGAGGCGGGGTTAAGGGACTGTGACTTGAAAGACTATATCTGTATCCAAGCTGTTCTCTTTTCTCTCCACTGCTTGGCTCCATGACACAAGCAGCTTCCTCTACAGACTTTTCCACATGTCTTTGCAGCTTGGAAACTAGGCAAGTATGAACTGAATCCTCTAGAACCTGTGAGCCAAAACAAACCTCCTTGCCTTTAAATTGTGGGTGTTGAATTTTGTGTATCAGCTATAACAAAGCAACTATCACACTCTGTAATATTCTTGTAAGTTTTTTTTATTCTATTTTCCAGAGTCAGTGTTTTCCATTGCCTTTTATTCACAATCTTTTTTTTTTCTGTTGTTTGCCTCAGAATCTATCTAGCGAATTCTTCAATTCAGTTATTATGTTTTTCAACTCCATTTCCTTAGAGTTTTCTTTCTTTGGTATCATTTTCTGTTTCTTCACAGTTATTATCATTTCATTTTGTGCTTTGTTTTACTGATTTTCTCCATGTCTTCCTTTTCCTCTTCTTTGAACAATTTTAGAAACTTGCTTATATCTGCCAGCAGATGTTCACATGAACAGCTACTATTGGTTCATTGTGGTTTTTCCTTTGAAAGTGTGCCTTCTTTCATTTTTTAAAATTTTATGTCTTTTGTACTTTTTATTGAAAACTCAAAAATTCAATTTGACAATTGGTGACTGGAAATAAGATTCACTCTTTTCTTTAATATGTGATATTTTTAAAACATTTTTTTCATTGCTTTTGCTAGTTTTCTTTGTTGTAGGCTTTGTTCATTTGAAGAAGCACACTGAGATGAAAATTTAAGTTTAGTTATTCACTGCCTATCCCTTTCATGGGCATTCATCATTGCTTTCTAATTTTCTCATATATGAATTAGCTTTTTTTTTAATATCTTGGGTTTGATGGCTGACTGTCAAAAGCACAGAAAGAAAATTTAACGGTGTGGAAAAAGGGAAAAGTTCTTTAAATCCCCTGGAAGCCACTTCAATTGGAGTGGAAGACATATACTACATTGATGAAACATCAGCAGCAATGACAGGTTACACACTGATTTTCACCTCTGTTATTAGAAAAAGCAACTGGTGACTAAAGTACAGATCCCTAACTCTTGGTAGACAGGACCACTTAGCCCACTTGGATGCTGTATGCTGATAACTCCAGAATTACCTGCACAGTTCTGACACAGGGTAGGGGGTGAAGAACAGATAGCTACTACTGTGCAAATAGCCAAATTGACTAACTGTAGTTTACTTTCAAGCCTTCCCCTGGGTATTTTCAAATCTTCTGCACTCAAAGAGCAATTCCAGCTATCCCAGGAGACAATCATCGTCTATGCATGGATTCTCAAAAAAAATTTTTTTTTCATTTGTGAAACAAATTTGCTATCCTAGGTCTTAGGTATTGATAATTCTGGGTTGATTATACTTGGTACAATGTATGCATGACTGACAATATGTTTGAAAAAAAATTTTTTAACATATGATTTCTGTTTTATTTTACAGGATGAGTGTTTTAGAAGGGGCTCCTATTAAATATATATTCTATTTTCTACTTCTTTAATTTTCTTTTGAAATATTTTCATATCTTTGTATCTACAAATTTATTATCTTCTGTATTGTCTACTTTTAGTAGTTCTTTTTAAATATGTATCGCTTTTTAATAAGAATTTTATTTCTGAATTTCTTTACTTTTCTTTAGTTCTGCTTTATATTTAAGAATAAATTGCAGGTACTCAAAACAGTGTGATGGCCAGTGTTTTTCTTGGAATTGCACTTTTGCTGATTATATTATGAAATCCTTCTATTTTTACAAATGAATCTTATTGAGAAGATTCAGGAAATGTTCTTTTTCTCAGCTGTATGCATAGGACTCATTTTTAATGAACTTATGCTAATTTTCAATTTTAAGAGAACTGAAAATAAATGGCCTCAATGTTTACTTCTAATCCCCACATATGTAGCAGAAAAGGGATCACTCAAATAATGTGACCAGGTGCTACGTCTATAGAATGTCTATATTCTCATTTAATGAACCACACATTAACTCCAGTAACATTGTCCAGTGTAACTAGAAATTATTTTTCTTGTTTCATCTTCTATTCATTCTGCTTATGCATTCTGTCCTTCCACTGTCAGGTAAATACACTGTAGCCTATTTGAACCGTTATCCACCAATAGAATGCTTTGCCTTCCCTACCATAGATCTACTAAAGTGACCAAGTTCTCTTAATTTCACCATCTTTATCAGCACATTCCAAGAATATCAACTCTCAGTGTTTCTATTTTATTTTTCCAATTGGAAAAGAATCACATAGAAAATCCTCAATTTAAGATTACTTAGACTAGTAAGACATGTGAAATGTTCTTTAATGAATTTTAAGAAGAATGGAAATACAATTTTGTCATTAATTGTGATTCAACAAGGGTTGACTTATGCTTTTCAGCCCCGCAACAGCTGACTATATACCAGAGAAGAATTTAGATAATTTGAGACAGGTGCAATGATGTGTGCATAATAAATCTACTCCATACAGACAATGATGTGGGTCAGTTGGGCCAGATGTCAAGAACAGGACAGCCAACTTCAACTAAGTGTCAGATCTGGAACTTCCCTTTGCTTGAACAGCTGCAGGATATATACAAGCACAGAACATGTCCATATATTGAGTGAAATGAATCCAATTAGAATAAATATTGATTTTAACAGATGAATATCCACTGAACACCTGTACATTTTTAAAACAGAAAATATGTTAGCTATGTTAACTAGATTGTCAGTTAATTACAAAAACTTATGAAACAATTAAAATTTAATTTTAATTTCACTGTAATGCATCACCACCCAGAATTAAGTCCCCTAAGGTATGGATTATATGAACTTGCCATCAGCAAAGCAACTTCTCCACAGAACTTGCAAGAGAAGAGCATTTAATGCAAATTAAAACTTCTAATTAATGGGAAATAATATAAATTGCTCCAGTAAATATAACTTAGTTGGCAAATTTGACTAAATTCTTATAGAAATTGCTATTCAATTCAGTGTTAGAATTAATTTATCTGGTAATATACTTGTTCACAGCAAGATGTACATTGAACATGAGATTTTTGTTTCTAATCAAATCGTTTGTCAATATAATTTTAAAAACTAAGACAAGCAACAGTAACAGCACAAATACATAAAGATACTAGTCAAAACATCCAGTATTTTTTGTGTTTTTTAAATATCCAGTTCTAAAAATTGAAACAAATACATTCATGGTTTGAAATACTCTGAAACACTTTCAAGTATGTAAATCAGTATTTAATTTGAATATAGAAATAAATATACCTTAGTCTTACAATATGTGTTAATATTATAACCATGCGAGATCTACAAAATAAAAGCTTTACACAAGCACTAACAATTCTTAATGCCTCTATCTACTTAAAAACATGAGAATCAGTCTTTCTTCTCCAAGAGTACATAACAAATACATATGGAAACATATTTGAAATGATATTGAATCTTTTTAACACATTTAATTTAAATTTTGCATAACAGCAGTAGATGATTTGGAAAGTGTATTCTAAAATTAAAGTGAAACCATAATTATTTCAGAGCTATTCAAATATTTATACGAATAATTTACTATCTACTAGGCACAAATGTGCCCACACCAAAATTGAACAAAATGAATAAATACCTATGAGTTTATGGTTCATGGAAGTTTGTAGCAGTTGGGTAAGTTCTATTTCCATAGCATAGGTAGTCTCTGAAACAAACAAGTAACAAGGTTAATGAATTGATGTTCTTATAACTCTTGAAAACTTTAAAGAGTATGTCAACTAAAAGCTTGGCATTTTCAGATAATTTCTGCTGCTACATTTTTATGATAACCATTCTGTAAGTTAGAAAATGAAGATTGGAAATTTCACACGAAGTCCGTCACACATATTTAATATAGCACTAGCACATGTGGACAAAAACATACTTCATTGCTAGTACCAGGTCTAGAATCAAGCCTAAGTGCAGCAATACAAATACACAAATTAATAACTATTCATAAAGTTTTATGTTTTAGATCTAAAATGATCCTCAAAGATTCATGTGTCTAGAAGATGATGGAATCATGGTGGATTGGAGCTGACTTTCTGTTATCAGGTGGTATCTGATTAAAATAGATGCATCATTAGGAAATAGAGAGAAATTGCTCAGTTGGGAAGGTGAACTAGGAAAGGAGGAAGGGAAAAGAAAAAAGAGAAAAAAGGAGAAATAGAAACAAAGCTTCTGTACATGAGGGAAAGAAGAATTGAAAGGAGGATATGGGAATGGTAAAAAAGAGGAATCAAGGTAAACCATTTACAGGTGCAAAGTTCCTATGATGAAAGTGACCATTGTGTACACTTAAAAGGTACCAATACACTTAATTAAAAAAGAAGAGATGTCATTGGCTGTGGGACCTGGAAGGGTGTGCCTCGTCTATTGGCTTGTCCTTTATTCTCTCTGCTTTTTTCAACCATGAGGTGAGGAGCTCTCTCTGCCTAGGCTCTTCCACTGTTCGTTTTGGCCGTGTATCCAGCCAGCTACAGACTAAACCACGAGCCAAAATAAAGCTACCTCCTTCAAATTGCTGGTGCCAGGAATTGTGCTCAGGGATTAGAAAATGGTAGGAAAATAAGCTTAAAATTATTATAATTTTAATATTGTTTAAATAATTTGATCATTCCATTCATGGAGTACTCCTTAGTCTAGATAGTAGAATCACTTGCTGAGTGAATGGAGGAGAATAAAACAAGGAAACAGTCAGCTTATGCATTGTTTTTGTTGTTGTTTGTTTGGGTTTGTATGTTTCATTTTGTGTTTGTTTGTTTGTTTTGATACTAGGGTGTCAAAGTCAGGACCTCCTGCTTGCCAGGCAGGTGCTATATCCTCCGCCCAACGCCTAGCACTCTATACATCTACTCACTCCCAAAGATGGTTGCACATGGAATGTACCACAAATGTGTAGCAATAACAACTAAATTTAAACAATAAATAGGGTCTCTGCAAGCAGAGAACTTTAAATACTTTTCTTTGTAAAGTTTATTATTAATATAGTGTGAAAATGAGCATTTCTGAAAAGGATACATTCTATTGCAAACACAGTGAAAAGTCTTTGAGATCTGTACCTGTGCTTTAAATCTTCATTTTTCTGTATTCGGCTACCTGTCATCAAATTATTACCTGTTACATTCTGAAAATCATTTAACTATTGTGACTGAATTTGTTTACGTCAACTGATTTTTAAATGCAAATATATATATATATATTTTTTTTTTTTAAATCTCAGAAATCTCTGAGTATAATATACTAGATTAAAACTATGTCGCAGGCTGGATTCTCACTGCAGACATCCTTCAGGGCCATCCCTAAGAGCTGAAATTGCTGGTGGATGTCACCACATCTAACTGCTTCTGGTCTCTAATTTTGTTTTGCCTGTTTGAAATTGCTGTGAAAATACTAAGATGAGATGACATCGATTTTAGACAAAACTTAATAAAATCAAAAAGATGATATTTCTGTTCTTTTTAGATGATGAAGTTTCCTAGTCAAAGAATCAGAGCATTTTATATTGAAATTCTAAGTGTAATAGTCTAAATTCTACAAGTGGGTTTTAAAAACAAAGTTTACTAATAATTGAATGATGAATTAAAAGTTTATATAATACGTTACATATTTACAGACGTTACTAGTGAGCATTTGCATCACCAAGATGCAATGCACTACACCTACAGTTGAAAGAAGATGTTTAATTCGACTTCTGGTCTCCAGAGATCATCCTATGGTGGATTATATGACTGCCTGGTTCCCAGGAAGCATCAGCAAGAAAGTACGTGGCAAGGCAAAGAGTCTTAATTCTTGCCAGCCAGGAAGAAGAGCAGGAAAACAGTGCCAGAGAAGGAAGGGGCCTCGTGTAGTAGCTATGATCAGCCTCGTGATCCACTCCGAGAAACAGTGTGTTTCCCAGTGTCCGGGGTGGGTTCCATGCCAACCTAGGTCCTACAAGTTTAACCACAGTCGTAATCTGAGGCTATTGAGATTTACCTTATTAGAACAAAGAACTAACCCCTTCATTGAGACAATGAGTCATACTGTAAGGAAAATTACAATGTAATTTGAAGACTAATGATTTCTTGCCATAAAAAGTTGTGTTTAAAATAAAAATAAGTTTTTGCATATTAGAGACAAATATTCATTTGATTGATGAATATATTGTATTAAATGGTCACCATTTGTTTAGAAAAGGTAGGTAACTTAGAAACAAAATACTTTAAATAATACTTTGAAAGTTCACTTTTGGATATGAAATAATAAATGTATAATAGCAAATCAAATTTATAGTAAAAAGGCCTTTGAAAATGTTTATTAAGTAAATATGCCACCATTCATTACAGATAAATCAATTCCAATCAATTCTGTATAAAATATATATATGTGTGTGTGCATATATATATATATATATATATATATATATACAATTTTTGTTTGCTTGTTTGTTTGATTTTTTGGCTCCTGGGGATTGAACTCATGACCTTGCAGTTACTAGGCAGGCACTGTGCCACTGAGCTATATTCCCAGCCCTAATAAATCGAATCTGAATTATGAAAAATTCTATAGTACTCTATGTCTTTCTTTTCTTGAATTGACTGATATGTAGTAAATGTAAACAATAAAGAAAAACTGCCAGCATCTATGAATTTATCTTGAACACTTGCAAGTGTACAAGTACTAACATTAATTAGCCATTGAAAAAGGAACCTGTTATAACCTCTGATTTGCAAGTGGAATGACCCCCGTAGTGGAATGAACCTTTGTCCTGAAGGCTCAGTACCCCACCAGTGATTATACTGAAATGCAGTGGGAGTTAAGAGGCAGGATGCAGTGGGAGGACATGAAGCTTGGAGGGCATGCCCTCAGAGTGATACAGGACCCAAGCTATTGTTCTTCTCTTTTGTTTCCTGCTCATTAATAGAGTATTTTGGCTCTTCCCCTGGCTGCCCTCATGATGTACTGCTGGGCTACTACAGGCTCTAAAACGGTGTATCCAAGATGCCCCAAGTCACCAAACACTGTGAACCAAAATACATTTTCTGTATTTATAAGCTGACGATCTCAGGTATTTGTTATAATGACAGAAATCTAACACAATCAAAACTTGGTGGAATCAGTAGTTTTCAATAGTTTTGTATTTTTTGTTACTTTTGACAAATGAACCAGGAGTATTGTTAGGAAAGGCTGAGTTTAAGGGGGGCAAGTGTTCATTGTCATTTTTTCAATTTCTCTATAAATCAAAGATTATTTTTAAACAAAAGGTAGTTTAAACCATAGTAAAACTCATCAGTGTGGAGACTTTCCCCAGGAGTTTAGGCAGTCGCTAACTCCAAGTGTTCCAGAGGGCACAAGGCAGAGGACACAGTGAGAAGTCTTTGGTTCTTGCATTTCTTAACCCCACAAAACTCAATTCTCTTAGTGCATAGTTATTTTACCTATATAACTGGGTTGTGCGAAACATGATCAAAGAAAACTGTGAACCCTGCTGCTGAGAGTCTTCCAGCAAAATGCCTGGGCTGTTCACTGTGAAAAAGGAAGAGCGGAAATATATAGTGTTAAAGGTCTCAACTTGCTCAGGGCAGTCAGTGAGTCACGGTTGTGAGCCATATGTGAGGTCAGGCAACACTAGTGTGCTGTACATCCTGGATCCCAAGCAATGCATTCACATGAAGTTTTATTTCAGACTATGACAATGTGCTAAAGAAAAAATACAACAGGTCCAAATTTGTTTATGGTGACACTGCAATCACCATCAAGTTAGTTCAACAGTGGGTTGAGAGCTTTCATCATGGTTGGAAATCAGTTAAAGAATGTTCAGTAGAGAGCCAGCCTCTCTTTAACATCTAAAACCCAAAAGAATTTTGAAAGGGTAGTTGAAATGATTCAAAGGACAGGCCACTGACTGCTAGGGAAATCCGTGAGCTTCTGACCACGGCTTAGGCAGCAGCACTGTTACTGTCCTCCATTCACAGCGTTTTATCACCAGATGTGAGCTGGATCTAAGTGAACACTGATCTGAAGGCCAAACAGAAGCAACCGTGCTCGTCTATGTCACAGGAGTCGTGCCACTGTTCTGCCTAAGAGTCCAGCTTTTTAAGAAATGAGATCATGGTTGATGAAACTTGATTCTGTGATTATTATCCTGAGACTAGGCGCAGAAATCTCAGCAATAATTGTAGCCTCCTGGTCTAAAAACTGAAACAGCATGCGAATCAAGATTCAACCACAGGATGCTGCTGTTTGAGATTTTGACCCTGATGTGGTTATACAAGCTATGTGTGTACCTGTGAACACTACTGAGGATTATTAATATAATAAGGGCTTATTAGAGCATTTAAGGAACAATGTGTGAGAAACAGACTGAGAATCAGGCAACCATCCGCCATCATGACAACTGTCATGACAACTGTCATGACAACACACTGCTCCAGGTATGGCAGTTTCTGTCAAAATTACATCAGGATGTTTCCTCACCTTCCTTACGAACTGGGTCTGGCACCCTGGCTCGTTTTGAAATTTAAAATGAAAAGCAATCATTTCCCTCATTTGCGATATTGAGGCAAGCAAGACTGAACCACCCAAGACACTCTTCAAAGGGCACTTCCAGAATTGCTTCAGAAAGGGGCCAAAGTGATGGGAAAAGCATTAGAAGCAGAGTGGAGCATTTCGTGGAAGATTAGTGAAACTGTGTCTTTTACTGCACATCTTAAAAATTTATGCTTCACATATTTTCAGATCATCTCACAGGTCTCAGTTTAACATTTATGTTTGGTGGAGGTTTTTGAAAATAGCTCTTTGTTCAATATGAGTAAAATACTGGGGAACAAGATAGTTAATTTCTCTTACAAAACCCATTTTAGTGAAGGCAAATGATATAAATAGAAAAAATTACCAATAAAATGATAGAACTTCAATAAAGTTCATGAGGAAAATAAACAGATTATTAAAAGCAATACAAGAAAAAATTCAAGAGCAATACATTCCAACACTGCTATCTGATAGGCCGCATAAACTTATGGTTAAAAGCTACGTAGTAAGAGATTTATCATATATGTAAGAGGCACATAATGCAGAGAATGTTTTTCTTTGATAATGTATCATGAGTATAAAGTAATATTTAATTGACTTATTAAATCCAAAGAATTAGAGGAGCATATTAAAATGATGAATTCTGAGTCCATAAAGAGTTTAAATAATGGTATAGAGAAATTGAAAGAAAGTACTGAAAGGTACAAGTCCCCGAAAATGTAACACAAAACTTTACACAGGTACCTGTAAATAAATATTGGACAGATAAGTGACAAAGCATAGAATTATAAATCTGAGGTATGTAGAAGTTCTTTAAAAGATAGACTGAGAAATTGTGATATAATTTATGTGTCATATCAGGATAAAGACAAATTGAATAATAGTTTCAAAAGATCCACAGTGTAATTTCAAATCACGATGGAGACAGAAAGTCAAATTATGATGCAAAGGCATTGGTGAATTAATTACAATTATTACCATGTTTCTCATACAGATATGTATTATGTTATACACATGTGTATTATGTTTAACCCTGAGTTAAAAAATAGATAGTAAATACTACTACTATTTTCCTAACATGAGAAAGTAAGTCCTATAATGGTTAAGGAATTTCCTCAGTATTTTTGAGTATAAAAGAGAGAATTAAACTTGGGGGATACAGAGTTGACATTCTTACATGAGATTCTCTATAACACAAAACTGTGTTTGACCTAGAAAGGTAACATTGGAAATGAAGGCTGGATTAATAACTGCTATTAATAGAATCAATATATTGTGGAAATTTTGTGAAGGTTACTATTGATGACACCATTATTTGAATACTATGGAAAACTGAGGCTTAACATCATCAGAGCAAAGAGATAGTTCTATTTTATGGGGGATAAAAAACAATGAAATATTGTAACTAAGAATGAATCAAGATTTAAATCTTGTTAAAAAGAGTGTACCTTACATCTCTATCAGTAAGGGATGGAGCACTAACATTGTCAGACATAAATTTGCAAGTTTTGCAATTTCAATTTCATTTGTAAGATTCACATATTCTGGAAGAAAAAGAGAAAACATATTCCAAATCTATGACTTACAAAACTAATTAGAAGTAATTTACTCTTACTTTTTTCAAGTTGCAAAAATTTTCATGAGAGTTGATAAAACTGAAATAAAGTCCTTGTGATGTTTTAATTTCCTAAGGTTTTTGTTCAGTATCTTAAAATGTTCTAATTTCATAGACTTAATGAAAGCAGTAATTTAGTAAGAAAAAAACAGTAAAATCAGTTCTCTTTTTTATCCACACACTTTCATTCCTTCCATTTTTCTAGAGAAACACTCTTATATAAACATATTTAGAAGGAGGCTCTGGACTCCTAGTTCATTAGGAATGTTGTCATTTTTCAGGAGCAATATCCTCTTTGATACATAAATACTTTATAGTTTAAAATATATTTTTACATTCTATTTTATGGCAAAAACTTATTTTCAAACAAAATACAAATATATCCAACATATACCTACTTTAAATGAATAATCCTTTTTGACACATCTCCTACCTGATGAAACTATGCCTAAACACAAATTGGTATTTTCAAAACTAACTCAATTTACATAGTTCTCACTGCAGGTCTAATGAGGTTTTGCCTTTGTTATTCAATCATTTATAAATAAGTGTCTTGTATTTTTGCACTCTTTAAAATTCACTAATTCTGACTGTGAAGCACATTTGTATCATATAAAGAAATATCACAAATTTACTCACTTGATTTTTACAAAATATGGGCAATTTATAATTTCATTCATTTGAGAAGTAAAGAAGTATCTATGACATGGAAAAAATCAAGCTATTCCCATAGTTTTGTTTCCAGATTTTAAAAATGTATACAGCTATTTTCTTTTCTGTATTCTGTTTAATGGTGGCCACATTACTGCCTCTCATCTGAAATGAAATAGGAATTTGGGACAGTTATTTCTGCTATATTTGGAATTTCTTATTCTTGCTTCAGTTCTGTGTTCATGATATCTTAATGTCTCCATTAGCAATTTTAGGAGCTTGCTCGTTTTGAGGAAAGGTCTGCTATGTAGTCCAGGCTGGCCTTGAACTGTAACCCAGGCTGGCCCCCAACCCAGTCATCCTCCTGCCAGTCTTTGTCCTGGAACTACAAATGTACCACCGTCCTCAGCTTCTCTTCATTATCAGATGCTGAGAAGATGAATTAGTATTAGTATCTTAATATTTTTCACTGTCTAAAGTTGCAGCACCAAAACAAAAACACTGTCCCTCTACTAGTGAACCTTGCACCTGGGGTCGATTGGTCTCAAGGTTACTAATATAATGATTTTGCTATTGCTATCCCACTAACGTGTGGGTAATTCTTGAAATGTGTTTTCTATACATTATGGGTTTATCTTTGCTCTAAATTGTAGAGTAATCAGAACTTTTAACTTGTAAAAGTTTTTTCCAGCTTAGATTGAAACTGTAAAAAAAATAATTTTAAGAGTCTTTACTAACATTGAAGTACACTAAGTCACCAAAATTTCTAAGGCTTTTATTTTAATGTGGACATTTTTATATTTTTAGCACACTTAGGCTTATAGGGGTGTTAGATTTATAGGGATGTTCAAAACAATGTATAATACTCATTTGACACTTAAAGAAGGAAAAACCATGCTCCTTTCAGGTCACTGACATCAGACTCAAGTATGTGAGGACCACTCAAAACCACTTTTGTATGACAGTGTAGCAGAAAGCGAATTCCTTATTGGAGCAACGCAATGATCAAAATATCTTAAACCAGATTGGGGCTGCTGAATTGCAAGTGCAATATGTCAGTCCTGAATACTAAAAGAACAAATAGATAACAGTTTGATAAATTTGACTTTCTGAAAGTACTTAGATTAATCAAAGCGTTATAATCTGCTAGAGGATTGCTATGGATTAATTCTCTTATCCCTTTTCAATGTAGCACACTATTGACTAAAAAGAAAATTACAAAAATTTAAATAGAAACAAGATGAGAGAGATTCATTAAAGGCCAAAACATTCATCTGCATTACTCAGGATTGTACAAGACTTGTACACTATTTCCTCAGTACAATCAGTCACTGAGAAAATAAAATCTTTGGCTCAATTGGGTTCTTTGTAAAACATTTGCAAATAGAATATTGGTGTAAAATTTATTGTTATAAACAACTATTAAAACCTTTTCTAAAATATATGTATCATATTTTAGATAAATATATGATCAGTGACATAAGCATGTACATATAGGTACAATATTTTCATAACTTGAACAAGTGAAATAACACAAGGCCTCTCTTTATCTTTCTTTCTCTGTCTCTCTCTCTCTGTCTCTTTCCCTCTCTCTCTCATATAGATAAGTTTTTAAAAACTGATTAGAATCTGAATTGACCCAAAAGAACATTCACTGTTAGAAGGGATTGAACTTATTCCTTCAAACAAATTAAACTAATCCTGCAAGAAAATTAGAATAAAAAGTTTTCAATTAGATTTTTTCAACATTGCCTAGTATTGTTCATATTGATATTTTAAAAAGTGTATAACTACTAATAAATAGTACTTTACAGAAATATTTCTCCATATACTAGAGAATATATAAAATTTAAAAGAAAAAACATTCAATCACAAACTTGCATATTACTTAGATGTAGTAAATACTTGCTCAGTTATTTTATCCCCGGTACCTTCTTATACCCTCACTGATTTTATGTACCATATTTTCTATGTCACTTCCATGCTGATAATATTAACCTGTGATGTTTATGATTTGCTTATTCTAATACTTAACCTCAGTTAGGAGACTTTGTCATATTAAAAGATTAAGCACAGTGACACCTTTTATCACACTTGTAACTCTTGCACAAATATATTCTCTGCATATAGAAATGCTGTTTATCTTTTCACTCTTTTAGGAAAATGATCTTATATGAAATAGAATGTTGAGTAGCTTTGTTTCCATCTATCAATGCACCACGGAAATTTGGAATCAAACTAGATATAGTTCAAAGAACCACTGCATAGTATCTCATGACTTCAAAATACTTAATGGTTCTATTACTTTCTTATTGAAAGGTTTTACTTTCTTTGAATTGCTGTTTTTAAATTTTTGTAAGTGCTAATAGTAATTATGCTTCAGAAAATACTTTAAAGAATAAATTCTTGAATATAGGGCCTTTCAATAGAATATTCTCTTTTTTTTAGTATGAATTCTCAGGAGTTGAACTGTGGAAAGCATGAGTACATTTTTAACTGAATAGTTTTAAAAATTTTGTTTTATTTAAAAATATGGAATTTAAGCAGTGTGATTGCTCAATCAGTAGGTACACTGGAAATAAATTGTTTTAAACTATATTTTTGCTTTTATAGTATAAAGTTCCAAGAATGGGTTTGCTGAGGAAGTGTGTAGCTTTTTTCATGCAATAGCTCCCAATCATGTGCTAAAACCACCTTACTTTTGTATTATTTATTTTACAAATGAAGGAATATTTACAGGATGGCATACATGGATACACTTTCATGTATAACCAGAATAGATTTAGGTTTTATATTGAAACACATACAATATACATTAGATATTTGAAAATATACTGCTGTAGGGGTTATTAATAAATTTTAACCAGAATCTGTTTCTTTTTCCTGGCCACACACCAACAGTGCTTCCTAACATTCTTGGATATTACTTGTGACCATGTGACGAAGTTATCAATAACAGAATGACAGTAGGAAAAGTGGGAATAGAGATTCCCAACCTCAACTAATGGAAGCTTCTCATATCTGCTTCACAGTCTGTTCATCTGCTTGCTGACTTTTTGTAGGCCTCATGGTAAACATGGAAGCCCTATTCTGAGGAGTGGTGAAGCTCTACATAATTAAATTAAATTAAATTAGGTTAAGTGATTTTAAGAAGAAAAGTCTCCATGCTGACTGAGTAAATTCATTTTAGAAGAATATTTTGTAAGAAACAAAATACATTATGTTGAACCACACATGTTTAGAAATCAATTTGTTACACAGATAGCAGTAGCTTAATAAAACTTGTGCTGTTTAAGACTTCTGTAGAGAAAGAGGATTCTGAAGACAGGTACCTTGTTTTTAATACCTTACTTAGAATTTAATATAATATCTAAATTAATAAAAATGTGTTAAACAATAATGACTTAATTATGATTTTAGAAATCAAATGAAACAAGATATTTAAAGAAAACTGTAATGCAGCTTTGTAAGGTACAGACTTAGTGATTTCTAGTTTGAAGATGATAATGAGCCTTGTACTCATTTTGATATATTTTAGTCTGTATCTTAGGATTTTATAAAAGACTCCCACAAGATCTGTTTCTAAGAAATTGCCTTACGAAGACTAACAATTCCATAGCACTCTTTGTAGGGTAAGTTCAGGACTAAAATGTGACCTTACTAATGCTGGTGACGTTCCTTAGCAGGAGCAGCAGTAATATCACATAAGACCTTGAGGAAGATTCCATTTCCAGTCATAAAATAGAAATAGATGTTTTTGTATTTGCTTCTATCATTATTGTGCAATAGAGTAAAATTACATTTTTTCTAAAGATTTGTTCAAAGAAAAATATGCTTACTCCTTCTTTCCTTTCTTTCTTTTTAAATACTGTCATCTAAAATCCATGAAAAAGTCGTAAACAAAGTGAGAGAGCCAGAGACTTAAGGCCCATTTGTCAAAGGGAATCAGATAGGTAGCAGCTGTAAGTGTGAGCATATTCTTAAAAGTAAATGTACCAACAATATTGTTAAACAAATTCTCAATATTAAATAAGTATTAAAGATAGGAAAAGGAGAAAACAAAATGAATATCACAGTTCTGGCTTTGAACTGGAATTATTAGCGTGAGTTATATATATATATATATATATACAATCACACTTATATGGTACATATAGCTATATATTCCACAGATACATGATACATATATGTGTAGGTGCATTTTATTCATAGTTATGCACATTTTTATTTGTCTGTGCATATGTATGTAGTCATGTGTGTAGTTACCTTAACATGTCATACATGCACGTGTGCAGACATGTGCCTTTGTCCATAAAATGTCAACAGAGCAGGAACTGAAATGTTATGTCCATGTGTCAACTCCTTACAGTGAATATAATCATTATGTACTGCAAACATATGCTAAAAAAAGTAAAAATAGTCATAAGTTTAAATTATTAGTCTACTCAAAATAGGAGCAAATTACTTACAAATTTGATAATATTTCAAATACAAATTTTAAAAATTACTTTTATTAATCAGTTCCTGAAATGGGTATGTCTGAGAAATTATATAACTATATATATATATATATATATATATATATATATATACACATATATATAACTATATATAATTATATATAATGATATATATAATTACATAAACATTAAAAATATTTTTTCTGGGCTTTGATAACTGTTATTTTTTCTAAAATTAATTGTGATGGCTACAGCATTACGTGGTCACACACTCTGAAACTTCTGAAATGCACACAGAAGCCCTGCCAGCCACTGACCCCCTGTTGTAGGGTGAGAAAGGGGAGCCGGGTGGCATCTTTGGCCCCCGCAGCAGAGCCCTGGGTCCTGAGCAGAAGGGGGCCAAAATGAGCTAAAGGGTGGCACGGAGGGACACAGCCTCTCCCGCTCACCCTCGGGGCCTCCCTGGCTGGCCCCTGAGGCTGTCCGAGGGCTCCCTTCCGGTTGGTGGCGCCCCCTGCAGGGAAGCAGGGGACATGGTGGCCGTGCTCAGAGCTCCACTGCCCACCTCGCTGGAGCTGAGGCTTCCCTGGCACCCCTGCCTCCCTGACGGGGCACCTGCAAGGGCACTGGCAGGGGCCCTGGATTCTGGGGACAGGCCCTTACGGGGGAGCCCAGCCCCCAGGATTTAGACAGTGGCCACTACACTTTGAGTGAATTTTGTCACATAGGGGTTATATCTCAAAATTCTTTAAACAAAACAGTTGAACAATAAAACTTTTAATGGCAAGCCTAGGAAAACCTCTTAGTGACCTTGGAATGAGATAAGATCACTCTTTTAAAGAGCACAAAATTTATTTCTGGCAATAAAATAAAAGAACTTTATCAAAACTTTAAAAAATTACTTTAAATGTATTTAACAAAGACACCATTAATAGAATACAATAGAAAATGTTGAAGATATATCCTTCAAAGGACATCCTTACCATATAATCACCTACCAATCAATTGAAACAGTCAACTCAGTAGAAAAAATGCAAACTAGCTTGATAAATGCTTCATTAAAGAAAATAATATCCAAGTGGCCAATAAACACACAAAAGTTTCTTAGTTGCACTACTTGTCAGAGAAGTACAAATT
>PVLA01002551.1:0-142500 GCA_004027455.1 Hydrochoerus hydrochaeris | reverse complement strand
CCCCAGAAATAGTGAAAATAGGCGGACATGTTACACAGTTCTGTTCATGTAGCACCAGTGAATGTTTTCATTTTAGAATTTAAAATAATATTACTGCAGAAATGACTATTTCTTCTACAGGATAATGAGTAGGCAACACCAAATCACAATTCAGTTAAACTCCAAAACGTCTTATGATCACTTCATGGTTTGTCACCTTATTCACGTTCACACTTTGTCATTTTGCTCCTTAGCCATTCAATTTCCTTTTGTTGTTCTCTGTTAGCCATATCACCTTGTGAATTAGTAAGGTAATTGAATAGGGTAATAACCAAGACCATTTGTTTTCAGAAATGAAATTGTATAAATTGTGTTTTTATTTAGCTCTTTACAAATTATGCTTTATAAAAAACAGCGAGGTATCAGGCAGTCACAGGTTATCGCCGCATTTCTAAGCCTCTTCATGCCACAGAGTAATATGCGTGAAAAGTCACAGTAAGTACGCGCAGGCTGAGGTAATCACTTTTTGTCTACTTACATCAATAAGTGATTGGCAAAAGCTTCCAGTTAACTGAGGACGTGTTAAACCACTTTGAAGTCTGTTGGGGAATGAATATGAGCTCCCTCGGACTGTGATCCCCAAAGTAGATCCCGAGAAAAAGCCTTGTGGGCAGAGAGCTTACTTGAGAACTGACACAGAGAGTGAAAAGGAGGCGCTGGAGGATGGGTAAGGAAGAAAGTGGGCATTTCTCCGTGATGATCGCTGCCAGCAGGCCAGGTGGTGTACCCGAAGGAGTAATGTTTTCGTTTCCGTCTCCCATTGATCAAGGTTGCCCAGGTGGACATCAACAGCAGCCACTTTGGGCCTGCAGGTGCCAGGAGTGCTCGGTGTGTTTCCAGGGCTGTGAGGCACCTTCCAGGGAAGGCTGTGACAGCAAGTGGGAGGCGTAGGGAGATGCGGTCGCCCTGCACAGGGCTGCTGGCAAGGTCCAGAGCTGCTGGCCCCAGGGGCCCCAATCTGATCCTTTTATGACACCGTAAGGCATTAACAATGTTGAAAAACTCTTATGCTTCTGAAACCTTTACTAGATTTCTATACTCTAATGAAGAGGTCATGGTAAATACAAGTCACATAATTATATTTGAGGATTATTCCTGCAGGACAACCTGTTATTCAGATCCTTCGAACATTAGTTGATTTCAGCTGCTGACCTCTTGCCATCCTACTTATCTGTCTCGTTTTACTTGCCTTGTATTTGTTAATGCACTTTTACATCTTCATCTCCATGCTGATTTGGAAACCTTTGGATCATTGTGTGCAGTGACTGATCTGCAGTTTCATGAGTGTTGTGTCAGGCCCCATCAGACACCAGTGAGCCAGAGAGAAACGGACAAGATAAATCAATACGCAGATAGATGTAGAGACAGACTGGAAGGTATAACTGTGACCAAACAGGAAAACAGAGTTTGAGAGAAACTTCTCCCTGAATGAGGAGAATTGAGCCATCCTCCGGGAAATCTGTAACACACTCAGGATAAAGACAGTATAGAATCCAGATAAGCCACAAAGAAGCCGGAATGACTGAGCCGGCTCCAAGCTATTATAGCTTTGCAATGTCAAGTTCCATTAGAATAAACTTGAGTAAGTTTTTCGTGGAAAATTTACTAGCCACATAGTTTAACTTGTGTGGTTTAAATAGGAAGTAGACACCAGAGATTTACTTTGGGTTTTGTCTGCTAACCTTTGTAATTTGATATTTAATCAACCTAAGAAATTGTTAATTTTATTTCTACTTTTTCATGATTCATTTTAAGAAATTGTGATCTGTGAGGTTTAATTATAATATCTGCTGAGGTACTAGATTTTTTTCCCCATGTATGATTTTAACGTACATTCATGGTCTTCTATTGCAATGCAGATCCTAGGTCCTGTTAATACCTTCACAGCTGGTGAATCCAAGCACTGCTGTAATCACAGCCAAACTCAAACAGCCACTTCTTAAATTTAGTTTCCCATTGTTTAAAAACTTTTGGATAATAATCCTCTTTATTTATTAGTCATTACTTCTTGCCTTAGTTCATAAAACAAATATGTATTTATGTCAGCATATAGAATTTCACATAAAACCTGATGTTTCTAGGAAAAATTGGCCTGTTCAAAATTTTTAAACACTAAATTGAGAATAGATAATAAAGGTGTATTCAGTACATTAGGAAACATTACTAAAAAAGAAAGAGAACCAAGCCAGGAATGATAGTGCTCAAATTCGCCTACATTAAAAGCTACCTTGAATATAGCACATATTTTCTGGATATAATTTCCTTTGTCATAAAATTACACAAAGTAGGTAATTCAGTAATATTTTATTTATATATTGCGGACTTGTGATTCTCTAGAATTCAAATAAATTTTTTTTACTATCCCTGTTAAAGTAGTAACTATCAGTGAACTCAAGGTGCCCATCATTAACAAAATGCCTATATAGACTTGCATATATATAAATATATATATATTTTATTCTCTTTAACTTCCTATATCTATTAAAGCCTAATATTTCAACTGATCTAATTCTAATACATGACCATAACCATTCAGCTCTTGCAAACCTGTAATTCTTAAGAGGGAAAATGAGTGAGCAAGCAATGTAGGTGTAGCCAAACCCCAGGAATTCTTACTCAGCATTTCCTGCATCAACTGCAGCTCCTCAGAAGTTTGTTTTTTTTTAACACTTTCAGTCATAAAATGTTATTTCTAGTAAGAATCAAGCTCACTAAAATGAACAGCCTATTCTTCAAAAATTCAGCAACTGGATTCAATCAAACATATTTATTACAAGCTAAGTAGCACTTTAGGCATTTGTAATATCTTACCTTACACTGAACTTAATATGGTGTGTGTCTCAGTGTATTTCTTTCCAGTTGGATTATATGATTAATGAATAGAATTTGAATGCCTTCAGACTATGGGAATTTCTTCAGATAAATTGGAATGATGACCTACATGTCTTGGTTAGAGTCTTCATTGTTAATTGTCATTGAGAAAAGTAATTTGATTCTTTCTAACTCTCCAGTGGCATATTTGGCATAGACTAAAAATGACAGGCATATAGATGTATTGTCTGTACAATTGTCTTTTCATGCAATTTCTCAGGGTAGCTTTGACAGGTAATGTAAGTTTGCCCTATTCGATGGTAGTTGGACGACATTTGCTTCATAAATTGTCAGCATGTTCTCTCTTCAAAGTTGTAAGGATGACCTTAAACAAAGACAAATGTCTTGTTAGAATACTGAATTTTTTCTAAAAAGCTTTAGCTCCAAATAGAATATCAAGATCTTTTCTTAAGAGCGTATCCAGAACTTTAAACTCAAATATGTTAAGAATAAATCTAAATTAGTGATTTCCAAAGCTTATGTATATATTCCAAATTTCTCACATAGTAATTAATACTGATTTCATTAGGGACAACTATCAAACCACAGGGAATCTTATAGAATATAAATATTTGTTTGCTATTCAAATTTTATTACCTTTCTCCACTTTAAAAATTTTTCTGGGGCACATCCTTATTTGAAGCTTTCCAGGACTTTTCAATATTGTTCTTTCCACAGCTGGGCTAAATTCATCCCCACTCAAGTTCCTCTCTCTTCCGTCTCTGATGTTAGTAAGTATAGCGTTATTTTCACATAATACTAAATGTTATTCTGAAAGTCTCTTCAGTGTTTCGTTGAATGTGTGCGGTGTATTCACTGACACTACAGACAGTGCTCTTAGTTTCTTCAGGTAACATTCAAAAGAACCATATATCAACCAACATGTAAAAAAGAAAGTTACTAGAATGGCAGAGTGGCATCACTGTTTCCCTTCACTTGAGACATTTTTAAAGAAAAGGTGAAAAATAGAGCAACACTTTCAAATTATATTACACATGAAGGAAAAATATAGTCAAGAAAAATAAATCCACAGTTTTGTTCACATTATTTCAGTTAACACCCGGTGCTACAATTGTATGATAGACCAGAAATACAGAACTTAAAAAGGCTACTGCTGCCTCTTTCTCTTCACTGAGACGGTCTTGCTGTGCAGTTCAGGCTGGCCTGGGACAAACTGGCAGTGGCCCTTTACTTCATCCTCCTGAGAGCTGACATTACTGGCACCACCACGTGCATCCAAAACACTACTTTGAAGAGACTTTTGTCTAGTATAAGCACAATGCAATAAATTATTTTCCACACAGTAAACTACTTTTCTATTTTTTTAAATTGGTAGTACTTATAGTTTTTAAGAGCACAGGAAACCAAATAGAAAGTCCAGGGATGATAGGTATCTGCAATACACTGTCAGCATAAAACCAATCATGATAAACTTTATAATATATATTCTTTTAAACACAACAGAACACACACACAGGCACACACACACACACACACACACACACACTTACATCTCTTTATCCTTCTGACTCTAGTTTAGGAATTACCTTTAGTAATTCATTTCCCCAATGCTTCTTTAAATCTGTTTATATTCCTCAGGTGTTCTAGCTTCTTCTTTCTTTTTTTAATTTTATTTTGCTATGCAGTGCAATTATTAGATAAAGAAATAGGGACTTAAACTTTCCATTTCGGGAAAAGAAAGAGACAAGGACGATTTAAAACTTTGGTCACAGTGTATTGTTAGAAACATTTTTAAAATTAGCAAGTGACTCTGAGAGATAAATAGCATATTTTAATGCAGAATATCAAGAAAATACAGTAAAACCTGTGTAAAAGAAAAAGCATTGATAAGCATTGACCTTATCATCTGTGACCAGTATTCCATTCCCAACTCAGAAATTGTAATATAAGGAAGGTGTTACATATGTATTAATTTTGTCAAAAGTAAGATAGATACAGTGAATAAGATATTTTTTAACATAGAATCTAAATGTAGTGATTACATATAGCATTCTTAATAGCCATATGTATTGATTCGGCTATTGATGTTATTGCTGTAATTTGCTTTAGTGTAACCTTAAATGAGAGAGAGGGAGGGAAAGAGACAGATAGAGAGAGAGGAAATACAATAAACATGATAGTGTCAATACTGTGAAAATACAAAGTATACATTTTGTTTGGTTCTTTCGCTGGGAAGTAAATGCTGTCAATCCTTGGATACTTTCGCTCTCAGGTTTCATAGGATACAAGTACTACCCAGTCCTCATAATGTGTCAATTTTAGCAGTGAACCCAGGAGCACAAAAACACCCACCCTATGCTTTGCAATAGTGTATCAACTTCAAACAGTGTACCCAGTGGTCCAAAGAACCTTACAGAAAACTGGGTAGAAAGCCTGTAAAGCATAAGGTTTTATTTTTATTTGAAGCTATAACATCAAAGATATGGTCTCTCCAGACTGATGTTTTATTTCATGCTAAAAAACAATAATCATCAATAAGTTATCTATCAGTTGTCACATAAAATGTGGTGTTTTACATGTTACATATAGTATGGCATCATATAAATTTATATCATAGTTTTGTAGACATCTAAGTTAAGAATAAGTTATTCATATACAATATATCGAAAGCTATTATTGGTGTTTTAGAAATTTCTTTTTCTCTCTGATTCTGAGCATACCAAACTACTTCTGAAGTGCATTTAAATTCATTTTTCCTAAACTAACTCATATTCTTTATTTCCAGAATATTATAGTTCTTTTTGTTTTGTCTAAATATTTAAGTATACATTTAATTTTTATAATTAGCACATAATTTAAGTGACATATTGAATGTCTGATAATTTTTGGTTGAGGTTAAAAGTCCATGCAAATTATTTTTTGTAGTACTTAAAATCATACAGTATATGTCACATCACTACTTAAAAGCAATGCCCATCACTCCACACCTTTGCAAATTTACAAATAGTCAACTTTATAATGAAGCCACAGTTCCTTACTCCTTAATACTGAGAAATAATAACCTCTTGGCCAGTCTTGATGGTGCATACCTGTAATTCCATCATGTAGAAGGCTGAGGCAGGAGGATCACGGCGAGTTTTTGGCTGGCCTGGGCTACAAAGTGAGTTCAAGGCAGCCTGAACTGCACAGTAAAACACTGTCCCAAAAAGACAAGCAAAAAAAATCCCAAAAATCTATTCCTAGAAATAATAATCTCACGAAATTATTATAAATCTTAAATGCAATAATATTTTCAAATGGAGATATAGCAATTACTATATATATTATATAGATAGTGTATAACATTGTATATGTGGATATATAGTATATAACAATATATATGGATATAATAAAATTATATCTTTAAATGGGTATATAGTATACTCTGTATAAGTATATATAGTATGTAGCATGATATATTTTAAAAATGGCAGCTACTTTTGTAACTACTGTGTGTTCGTTCTGTGGTTGTGCTTCTTCATGTAAAATTTCAAAGTTTTTTTTAACTACAATTAGAAAAATAAAAAAATACTCATTGGTATAATTACAAGGAGAAATTAAAAATAATTTCAAAATCATACTTTATATAAATTAAAAGATATAGAGAAAGACTAAGAAAAATCAAGATAAACATTTCTTTCATTAGGTGCACTCCAAATAAATTAGAATTAATACAGTTAATCAGTTACAAAAATTTTGAAAGACTACACATCTTTTCAAAGTGGATAAAGAAGTAAATGAGCCAGGGATTTAGCTCAGTGATGTAAGTGCCTGCCTGGCAAGCATGAGGCCATGAGTTCGATCCCCAGTACCAAAAAAAAAAAAAAAGTAAACTAGTAAATAGAGATGTATCTAAAATATTTCTGATTGAAGAAAAAACAAAAGAAGCAGTAATATCTGGATAAAAGTACTTAGAAAAGGAGCCACAGCACGTGCCCAGATGTTATAAATTATTGCTCTGCTGACCCCTTAGGTGACCTGACGGTGCAGCTCTGGGGCCGCCCTGGAGTCAGTGTTGGCAGGGGCAGGTTGGACTCTGTCTCCAAGAGGGGCAGCAGCGAGGTCCGCCCACCTCCTGTGCTTTCCCTCCCTCGCTGCCCCGATTGGTCAGAAGCTAATCAGAAACAAACTAAGATGTGGGGAAATGAAGTTTTCACATTCTCATTTAAAACCTAGAACTGATTTTAAAAAGAGTGACTTGCAGCAGAAATAAAGACATAAGAAACAAACAGCTTCTCATGATTATTATTTAGAAAAAGAAAAAGTAAGTAGGCTCTTACTTAACTAAGAAAAAAAAGGAAAAAATAAAAAGTTTTAAAAATTTTATATCTAAAATCATAAGCCCATTGGAATAGACGGTAAGAGCTGGAGAAATTCAGATATCCCTATTTTTTAAACAACTAATTTAACTGGCACAGGGAAAAATCAAATTAGCTAATTATGTAGGAAGTAAAAAGGAATTGAAAGTATCAAATCACCTTACTCAAGCAAACTAAGGAAATGGGAGAGGCAAACACGAATTATCCTGAGGAAGGAAATTAGGGCAAGTCACAAAGGGAAAATATAAATAAATAGCACATGTGCGTAGGGAAGCCATTGGAAAGCAGGCAGATATTCATGTGGCCATGCCAGGAGACACCTATTAGCAGCTGTGAAAAAAATTTCACTCAATTATATGAGGTGTGGTGATTTTCCAGGAAGCGTTTCCCTGCACCAGAGAGAGATTTGTATTCCAACCACAAATTTACCTAAAGATTGTTATTTTTGTGGGGAGGAGGATAGCTATTTTATTTTAATTTGTGTGAAATGTCATAAGGTTTGTTTTTTATTGTAAGAAGGAAATGTAGAGTCAAGAAAACATCCCCAAAATTGCAAGCCAACTTTCTGCAGGGCTCGTAATCAGCACTTCTTGGGTCAGGCTGTGTTTCCAGGGATTCATCTAGAATCAGCAGGTTTCTCTGAGGAGTCATTAGCTCTTAACTCTGAGTGCCAGGAAGACAGCAGAAGTCAGGATTATTGAAGGCTGAAATCAGAAGAACAATAATTTTGTCAAATATAAAGTTGTCATATTAATCTGTAGACAGTTCCTCCAAACGATAAGAAACCAGAGAAGAAAAAGCATTAAGATAAGCACTTGAGAATAGTGTTTTACTGTAATAAAATTTTTAGTTTTTAATAGAATAATATATCAATGAAAGTTACTGTATTAGGAGATAATTATGAGTTCATGAGTTTCTTCCATACCACTTGGGTTCAAATCTTAGGGATGTCTAATTTGTATGAACTTTACTCCTTAATATCCCTGTCCATCAGTTCTTAAACTTCAAATTAAGACTAATCACCTTAGATTACTTCATATTATGATTAGTATCGAGTAAAGTCTTAATTTGGCTGTACTGATTCACCTTTTGGGATACTTTTAACCTATAGGCTGTGTTTACTCTCACAGTAAATACATATCCTCTCTTTTCTCTACTTGTTACTTGCAGTAGAAGAAACCTTTTTAATGTAGGAATAATAACGTTCTGTTTCAATGAGCAGTTTGCTGTTTTCATCTTTTAATTGTACTTCCACTGAGCATCAAGTGATCTTAACAAATAGCCATCAATTTTACTCTCTTTTTAGTTACGGTTTTTCCCTGCCCCATAATTGTCAAACTTCTCACTGATGGCATGAACTAGTACTTTTCTGTCATTCTGGGGTGTCATGTCAGTTCGTTTCCAGTAAAAATTTCAGCAATTGCCTTCCTCTGGACAGGAGCGCCGTGAACTATCACTACTTATGTGGTTCACATGCCAGAGGATTGCAGGAATGCACAGACCAGGGCTAAGATACCATTTTTGTACTTGTGTTCACAACCACTTCTGATTCTACTTGAGCTAAGAAGGTTAAATTTCCAGGAAGCAGAGAAAGCTTTGAACTCTGTCCCAGAATGAGATGAAGCAATAAAATCTTTCATGAGATCGTTTCTTTTAGTCACAGGTCTGAGACTACCCTGAAAGAGCAATACAGCTTTCATGCACTGAGGGATTGCTAAAAGAAATCTGGTAGTTAGAGGCCACCTTCATCTTTACTACAGCAGCTGAAAGGGTGGGTCAGGACAGCGTCTCGCGGGGTCTATTGCATGTAGGAATAAGAATAGTCTTTAGATTTAACCTTACATAATTGCTCCACTGACACTTTATTAAGTTTGTTAAAATTCATTCACACTTTTGACACTTTGAAAATGAAAAAAGATAAAGGCATCCTTGACCGAGACTGAGATACTGAGGGAAATGATAGAAAAATTGAGCTGAGATCTCATACTCTCAAGTTCCATTTTTTGCCAGTTTGTTGCCAATTTTAAACTAGTTGTAATTGACAGGTACCACACTCTTCATGGAAATGCTTAAATATTTACAAATTTTTCATTAATATAATAGACCATATAAGACAACCATCAATTATTCTGTCTCAAGTACATGTTATATACATGTGTATATGTATGCATATATAGCATTGTTTTGGGTCTGGAAATAACATGTGAAGCATAACCTTTCATAGATAAAAAAAATTAAATTTCTATGACATGAGTGTCTCGGTTACTTTTCTTTCATTGCTGGGACACAATACCTGACGTCCAACATGCAGGAAGGAAAAATTTATTTCTTCCAGTTTTTTGGAGGTTTCAGGCCATACTCAGCTGGCTCCAAGGTAGAGTGGGGTGGCTGAGGGGCAGCCATTCATGGCAGCCACAAGCAATAAGAGCACACAGGGGAACGGGTAAAAAGCAAGCTTTCTTTGCATCCTTATATTGTATGCCACCTCTGTCCCTGGGTAGGTGCAGCACTCACACCACCAGTCCTAGCACTAGACAAAAAACAATCACAAACACTAGATTTAGCCACCTCCTTGACTGCATGAGGCTTAGGGCACCACCTAGACACAAACTATAACAAAGAGTAATGGATTTGGAATGCCTAAAGTTAAAAAAGTGCATATAAAATTCTTAGATTCATATTAGTGTATATAAAAACAATTAATAAAATTATGAAAGCTCAAAAACATAAAATCCAAGCAAGCAGTCTATGCTATTTTCTTTATCAATGTTGGTAAGTTAGAAGGCACATTGTTTCATGGTTTTTGGGTCACCTTTTAGTTTACAGTGACCTTCTGATCTACTAAGTGGCCCTGGAAGATGCTGACCTCACCAGCACTAGTTAAGCAGGATATTTTCACATTTCAAGTGTTCAAATAGGCTGCTATAAAAATGAGTTATTCTAGACCACAGTGTTCTGATTCAGATGACACTTTAAAATTATAGTCTTTGTTAAGAATATATGTGCAATTTACTCAACGCTATTATACATATGGGACACAAAAGTTCTTATTGGACATGTCTAGTCTTTTTAGATGTTTAAAGACAGGAGGGTAAAAAGTCAAGGCCCAATGTAATGTGATTTACACACTTTTTTGTGGCTTCACAAGGAAGGTCGTACTTGGGAATGACTTTTACAATTTAATGTCGTGGGGATTGCACTGACTGCTGAAAGGCTGAAGAATGGAAGTGTGAAGACAGGGAAACTGAGTTCAGATTGTCTCGCCATCATTTTCTGTGTACCTTTTAGTTAACACTGCTGGTCATTAAAGGATAAATCCTGATGCCCAAATCATGGTAGAAGTAGCAAACAATCCCTATGTATAAGTGTTCTTTTGTTGGCTTTTAGGAATAACTGTCTTCTAGAAGTGAGCTTTGTTAACATCACGTCTTAGAGCTGGTGTGGACGTGAGCTAGACACTGAAGAGGGAAAGAGGGAAAAGGGCTGATGAGGGAGGTAAGTGCTCTTGATCAGTTTCTTAGTATTTGGGAGATGATTTTAACCATGTCTTGTAACCATAGGCCTGCTTGTGTGCTTTTTGACATAAAGACCCTGGGCTTAGAGTGCATAGAATTCATGCTCTGTTTCACAGCATGTAGGCTTTAATGATGTCCAGAGCTGACAATGCATGAAAAAACTAGAGGTTGTAACTTAGACTGCATTGAATTATGTCTTTGTTATAATTGATAGGAAAGTACATTTTTACTTGGAATTGTTACAGCATCTGTAGGTGGAGTCTTTCAGGTTTTGTAATTAAGCTGGCATAGGGGCAGAAAGATGCACATGGGAGATGTGTACTAAGGGTTCAGATTTAGATGTTGGTGAGAGGCATTGTGTGTCCATCTTTTAGATTTACTATTGGAATACTTCAGTAATTCAGTGGGAGCCTACCTTCCTGCTAATACTTTAATAATGGAGGTCTGATGAGTGTCTGAAACATGTTGAGGGGACTCTGCTACTTTATCTCTCAGTATACATTGGGCATTAAGGAAAGACAGCGTTATAATTGTAACTTTGCCAATACATCTATCTTGAAGTCTGTTGCCATTTTTAACTTCAGTGAACATTTTGTTCTCAAAATGTGCAGAATTATAATTTTTTTCTAACAGATTGAGTTGAGGTGGTATATTCTTGGTTATCAAAATGTCTCTTGTGGAACTTAGCGGAAGCCTGCATCAGGCTTAGGCTGCCCAGAACCTCCACTGTCAGCCCACGCTGCCAACAGGAACTTAGCAGAGGCCTGCATCAGGGTAGGCTGCCCGGAACCTCCACCATGGGCCTGCCGTGCCACCTGGAACTCAGCGCAAGCCCGCCTCAGGGAACAGGCGCAAGCCTCCCCTGCCACCGGGAACAGTGAAGAGGCCCACCCAAGACTGAAAACTGCCCTGGACTGCTACAGATGGGCCAGCCCTCCCACCTGGAACATCAGAAGATCTCAGTGGGATCCAGTTAGTGTGAGAAAATTTGGAACTTTGCTCTCAGGTGGTGAACTTAGGACTACACCGGAATGACTGTATCAAAGTGGTGAGCATACCCCTAAAATAGAGGTGTAAAAGGGGATAAATAGGGCCAGTAGTAAAACTCCCTACAACTAATTGTAAGACTTTGGTGTGTCTGAAAAGAGTGTGTGTGATCCCCTCCTACACATAGAAAACACCAGGCAGTGAAAATGACAAAACAAAAAAGTAAAATGCAGTCTCAAACATATAGTTCACGAGAAGCAAGTATAAGAGACACTGAAATAGAGGACCCCAAAAGTAACACACGGGAATCTTTGAAAAGATAGCAAGTGAAATAAAAAAATAACTGCATCAGGCTATAGAGGAAATCAAATTAGAAGTACTCTCCCATGTAAAGATAGAAATAACAACTTTAGTATAGGAGTTGTTGAATGCAGCTAAAGAAGAAATAGAGAAAAAAGTACATGAGCATGGGAAACTGATTGAAACTTTGAATGAACAATATAGAAAACAAGCAGAATTCATGAAACAAACTCAAAGAGACATCCAAGAAATAAAAAATTCTATTGAAAGCGTGCAAAATCGCCTAAAGGAAGCTGAGGATAGGATTTTGGACCTTGTGGACAGGATCACAGTTAGCGATCAGGAAAGGATAGAACTTTTAAAAATAACAAAGCAGCATGAAATGACAATCCAGAAGCTTCATGATGATGCCAAGAGCAACAATATAAAAATAATGGGCATTAGCAAAGATACAGGAGTGTAGGCAAATGACATATATAAAGTATTTACAGAAATAATAGCAGAAAATTTCTGAAAAATGGGGAAAGAATCTGATATGCAGATAAGTAAGGCATATAGAACACCAAACAGTCACAATCAACATAAATCTACACCCACAGACATAATAATTAAGATCTCAGACATACAGCATAAAAACAGAACATTAAAAACTGTCAGAGAAAAGACACAACTCACCTATCAGATAAAGCCCAATAGAATCATGGCACACTTTTCAGCACAAACTCTCAAGTCAAGAAGATCTTGGAGTGAGGTATTTCAAGCCCTGAAAGAAAACAATCTTCAACCCAGGCTGATGTACCCAGCAAAACTTTCATTCAAATTTAATGGAGAAACAAGATACTTCCATGACAAAGAACAACTGAAGAAATTCATGTCTACCAAACCAACCCTAGAAAGAGTACTGAAAGACATACTAGAGATAAAAATGACCACAGTCCCAAAAACAACAACAGAAAGAAAACTCCAGCTAGGATAAGCAATTAAATAAGAGGAAAAGCAGAAAGAAACAACTGGAACATAACATGGCAAAGTCGAGCCAGTACATATCAGTGCTATCCATAAATATAAATGGCTTCAATTCACCTATAAAAAGAAATAGATTGACAGAATGGATCAAGAAACAGGACCCCACAATATGCTGTATATAAGAAACATATCTGACCCAAAAGGAAACTCAAAGATTAAAAGTCAAAGGAGGGAAAACAGTATTCCATGCAACAGGAACCCAGAAAAAAGCAGGGGTAGCTATTCTGTTTGCAGACAATGTGAACTTCAAACCTAAAATGACTAAAAGAGACAGAGAAGGTCACTACATACTTGTTAGTGGTAAAATTCAAGAGGAAGAACTAACAATTATAAATATATATGTGCCAAATATAGGAGCACCCAACTATATAAGACATATACTAAAGAACATGAAAAAGCAAATACACAAGAACACAATTGTAACAGGAGATCTTAACAGCCCATTGTCAAAAAGAGATAAAACAACTAGACAAAAAGTCAGCAAAGAAATAAACAGAACTGAATCATACCTGTGAGCAATTGGACTTAGTAGATGTTTACAGAGTGTTCCACCCAACCACATCAGAATACACATTCTTCTCAGATGCACATGGGACATTCTCCAAAATAGACCATATATTATCCCATAAAACATTCTTAAGTAAATGCAAAGGTATTGAAATCATACCCTGCATAATATCTGACCATAGTGCACTCAAATTGGAAATTAATGGCAAAAGAAATTGTAAAACCTACATAAAGACATGGAAATTAAATAAAAGCCTTTTGAACAACCAGTGGGCTACAGATGAAATTAAAGAAGAAATAAAACAATACCTACAATTCAATGGAAATATAGAAACAACATACTGTAATCTGTGGGATGCAATGAAAGCAGTCTTAAGAGGGAATTATATAGCAAAAAACTGTCATATCAAGAAAACAGAATGAGCACAAATAAACAACCTAATGCTCCATCTCAAGCTTCTAGAAAAAGAAGAGCAAGCTAAACCCAAAACTCATAGAAGAGAGGAAATTGTAAAGATTAGAGCAGAAACCAATGCAACTGAAACTACAAAAACAATACAAAGAATTAATGAATAAAAAAGCTGGTTTTTTGAGAGAATCAACAAAATTGACAAACCACTAGCTAACCTTATTAAGAGAAAGAAAGAAAAAACCCAAATTCTTGCAATAAGAACTGAAAAGGGAGAAATTACTACAGATCCCATGGAAATTCTAAAGATCATAAATACCTACTTTGAAAATCTCTACTCACATAGAGTGGAAAACACAGAGGAAATGGACAGATTTCTAGAAACATATGAAATACCAAAGCTCAACCAAGAAGATATAGCAATTTTGAACAACCCAATATCAGCTATTGAAATGGAAAATGTAATTAAAAACTTACCAACAAAGAAAAGCCCAGGTCCTGATGGATTCACAGCTGAATTCTACAAGAAATTTAGAGAAGATTTGACGTCAATACTCCTTAAAATCTTCAAATAAATTGAGAAGAAAGCAATCCTCCCTAAATCATTCCTGGAGGCAAGTATTACTCTGATACCAAAACCAGAGAAAGATCCAACCAAATAAGCGAACTATAGGCCAGTATCACTAATGAACATTGATGCAAAGATTCTCAACAAAATACTGGCAAATAGAATGCAGCAAATCATCAAGAAGATTATACATCATGACTCAGTGGGGTTCATTCCAGGAATGCAGGGATGGTTTAACATATGCAAATCAATAAATGTAATACACTATATCAACAGAGCCAAAAACAAAAACCACATGGTCATCTCAATAAATGCAGAAAAAGCTTTCAACAAAGTCCAACACATGTTCATGATAAAAACCCTTCAAAAACTTGGAATACAAGGCGTCCACCTCAACCTTATAAAGGACATCTATGACAAACCAACAGCCAACATTATACTAAATGGACAAAAACTGAAAGCTTTCACTTTAAAATCAGGAACAAGACAAGGATGTCCACTCTCACCACTCCTTTTCAGCATAGTTCTGGAAACACTAGCCAGGGCAGTCAGACAAGACAGAGAAATAGAAGGAGTAAAGATAGGAAAAGAAGAAGTTAAATTATCACTATTTGCAGATGACATGATACTCTATATAAAAGACCCAAAAAACTCCATTAAAAGACTGTTATAGGTAATAAACAAGTTCAGTAGTGTAGCTAGATACAAAGTCAATGCTCAAAAATCAATAGCATTCCTGTACACAAACAAAAAACTCACTGAGAGAGAAATCATGGAAATATCGTCCTTTACAATAACATCTAAAAAAATGAAATATTTAGGAATCAACCTAACTAAAAATGTAAAAGACCCATATGCTGAAAATTATACTATGCTGAAAAAGGAGATTGAAGAGGATATTAGAAAATGGAAGGACATTCCTTGCTCTTGGTTAGGAAGAACCAACATTGTGAAAATGGCTATACTCCCAAAACTATTATACAGATTTAATGTAATCCCAATCAAAATACCATTGACATACCTCACAGATCTAGAGAGAACACTCCTAAAATTCATTTGGAAACAGAAGAAACCTAGAATAGCAAAGGCAATTCTAGGCAACAAAAGCAAAGCAGGAGGCATCTCAATTCCTGACTTGAAATAGTACTATAAAGCCACAGTAATAAAATAAGCTTGGTACTGGCAAAGAAATAGACCTGAGGATCAATGGAAAAGATTAGAAGATGCAAGCACAACTACTCAGCCACTTGATATTTGACAAAGGGGCTAAATATGTCCATTGTCAGAAGGATAGTCTCTTTAATAAATGGTGTTGGAAAAATTGGCTCTCTACATGCCAAAGACTGAAACTAGATCCATGAATATCACCATGCACAAAACTAAAGTCTAAATGGATCAAAGACCTCAATATTAAAACAGAAACACTAAATCTACTGGAAGACAAGGTAGGTAGAATTCTTGGAGACATAGAGGTAGGCAGAGAATTCATCAACCAAACACAAACTGCACAGGAAACACTTCAAAGAATCAACAAATGGGATCTCACATTATTGAAAAGTTTCTGCACTTCAAAGGAAATCACCAACAGAGTGAAAAGAAAACCAACAGAGTGGGAAAGAATTTTAACTAGCAACCCCTCAGACAAAGGACTTGTGTCCAGAATATATAAAGAATTGAAAAACATCAATCCCCCCAAATTCATAGACCCTCTCCAAAAATGGGCATCTGAGATGAACACACAGGTCTCAGAGAAAGATATACAAATGGCAAGTGGCAAATAAATACATGAAGAAATGTTCGCCATCACTGGTCATTTGAGAAATGCAAATTAAAACAGCTTTGAGATTCCACCTTACTCCAGAAACAATAGCTGCCATCAAGAAATCAACTGATAACAAATGTTGGCGAGGCTGTGGGGAAAAAGGAACACTGCTCCACTGTTGGTGGGAATGTACACTGGTGCAACCATTATGGAAATCCATATGGAGAATTCTCAGAAGACTAAGATTGGAAGTTCCATTCAATCCAGCTATCCCCCTCCTGGGTATTTTCCCCAAAGAACTGAAAAGTTCATATCACAGTGATATATGTGCACCCATGTTCATAGCTGCACAATATGTGATAGCTAAATCCTGGAAACAACCAATATGCCCATCAACTGCAGAGTGGATGAAAAAGGTGTGGCATTTTTATACAATGGAATATTACTCAGCTATAAAAAAGGATGATCTTGAGGCCTTCATAGGCAAATGGAGACAACTTGAGACTATCCTCATTAGTGAAATAAATAAGAATCATATTTATAAATATCATATTGTGTCTCTAGTGTAAAAAGTAAGTAAGAACTACAAATGTAATAAGACCAAAATGTGTAATTGCTACTGTAAAAAAGAGAGGAAAAGAAAGTGCTGTAAGGGATATAACTGCATGTAAGTTTGAGTGTGTAAAATAGATGACCACATTGCTGAATCTTTGTTGGATCTTTGAGCAGAACTGTTGGTAGTCTGACTGTTTGAATATTTACTATGTACCCTTTAACTTTGCAACTTGAACAATTACATCCAGGATGACAGTACATAATTTATAAATTACTGATTTCTTAGTGGAGCTTTTTCTTACTTTCCTTTTTTCTTTCTTTCTTTTAGAATTCTGGATTGTTGCTACCCTTTTTTCTGTTTAGCTTTTTTTTCTTCTCTTGAAATAAAATTTTAAAAATGTATAATTGCTATTGTAAAAAAAGAGGAAATAGGAAGTGCTATAAAAGATATAGCTGCATGTATGTTTAGGTGTGTGGAATTGATAACCATATTTCTAGGTTCTTGTTGGATTGTTGAACAGATCTGTTTGCACTCTCACTGCTTTAGTGTCTACTTTGTGTGCTTTAATTCTGTCACTTGAATAACTATTTCTAAAAGAACAATATGTAATTTATCAACTAGTGATTTCTTACTGTTAATCTTCTTTTCTTGAAATTCTGTAATATTTCTACCTTTTTCCTGTTTTTTTCTCTTTAAATAAAAAAAAATAAATCAACAAACAATGCAACACAATTAGCATAGAGATAAAATTATAGATCAACTTGAGAATTAATTATATGAGAAAAACTCATGGTCTTCTAGTAAAGACTGATCCAGTCAATCATAACAAAGACAATGTCCTGTTTTCTAGGCTGTAGAAGTTAAAAATTCACAGAAAATAGTAATATTTATATCAACAGGCATATCATGAGAGATATATTGTATTTTAAAATTAATTTGTATTGTAGTTGAAAATTAATTTCTGAGGCATTTCTGTTCAACCTTAAATTGCTGGCTTTATGTGTGCTATCCAGTACAAACACACATGATTAACACCTCTCTAATTGCACATTCTAGTAAAAGATCATCCAATAATAAGGTTATTTAGTAAAAAACAACTAGGTAACTATGCCTTCTCTATTAGTCCCTGGCATACAAGTATAATCTGTCTTGTCTGTCTCTTGACTCTCTTTTCACAAATGCACACCTTGGATAAAGTAGCAACAATGACCTAGGTTTAAACTGCCAGCATCCCTGTAACCATGTTTGTCAGCACTGTTAACTGCAAAGTGGGGAAAAAGTGTGGAGCTTCTTAGTGAGCTGAGACCTAAGATGTGAAATGATCTGACTTAGGAGGAGGAAGTAACAACCTTTCAGCACATCTTTTTGAAGAAAAAAAATTCACAGTTAGAACCACAGGATTAAAAATGCTTGAAAATTAGACAGTCAGTTGACTAAGGTAAAAAGTTATTTGAGCCAAAACAACCAACAACAGAGCTAGTTCCTCCACTTTAGTTGCATATTTTGAATTTAAAATTTATAAAATATATACTAAAATATGTGGCAATTTAAAGGCTCACAATATGTTCTTAGGAATTCATAGCATTAAATATGTAGCTATAAAAATGAAATATAGTTTTTGAAATTGTAAAAGCGCATGCATTATCAAATAAAGGATTTTGAAGAGAAAAACAATAAAGCAGAATATAAAGAGAACAGTATACAAGCGATAAGTTGGAATTGCTAAAAGTAATATTAAAATGAATAATGAACAGAAGTCCTCAAAAGAGGATAAAGACAGACATGGGGTTACAGACCTGCAACAGAGGCTGCTTGTCAGGATGAAGCTGATCTCAAGCTAAGGTCAGCCTGGGCAACTCGGCAAGATGCTGTCTCAAAACAAAGCAAAATTTAAAAGAACTGGGTAAGTAGTGCAGTGCTAAGGCACTCCTGAATTTGTTTCCTAGTACCACAAATGTTCAGGAGAGAGAGAGAGAGAGAAAGCGAGAGAGACAGAGAAAGAGAGAGGAAAGATATGTGGCAGGGACATATTAGGAAAAGAAAAAAATGGAGAAAATTTTGTTGAGCTAATTATTTTACAAACAGGGATATAGTTCAACATTAGATCATAGAGTTTGCATGCATGAGGTCCTATGTTTGACTTTTGGCACTGTGGAATAAAAGGAAGGAAGGAATGAAGGACAGAAGGAAAAGAAGAAAGAAAGAAGAAAGGAGTATGAAAGAATAGGAATTTTGTAAAAATTATGTAATATGTGAATCCATATATGCAGGTTGCTCCCTCTATAAAAATAATATGAGGAATGACCTGACTCTGTGCTGAATGATAAAATAAAACATTTTACTGCAGTAAATGACACATTTTGGTTAAGTCTTCTCATAATATTGGCAGCTATTTTGGTCATATTTTTGCCATTTTTCTTGCCAATGTTCTGAAAATTCTCTTTCCTGGGTGTCTTTACTAGCTGTGACAGAAAATGCAGTGAACGGTGCTGCTGAGTGCTATCCAACAAAAAGGCAGCAAATACAGACCCGCCTGGCGTTCTCAGTGACCACATGTACCACCTGACCTAGCAAGAGTCCTGGCTCTTCCCCAAAGTGAAAATGATCATGAAAGGCAAACTTTGGATTCTATTTAGGACACTGAAGTAGCCGTGACAGTACAACTAAAGACACTCATAAAAGTGGACTTCCTGATTTGCTCACAAAGTATGAAGAATCATGGGAAAAGTTTGTTCTAGTGGAGGCAAATATCTTGAAGGAGAATAGCAGCAATGCTTTTTTACTGTAATAAAAATTTGATATCAAACTCACCACATTTTTCAATCATATCACATATGTAGTCACATTATGAAATGGCAAAAACAAAGTCTTGAACCTCTATTAAAAATAACAAGAGAGAAAGTGGAGATTAAGTAGAAAGAATAATAGAATTAAGGCAGATTTTAGACTGTAAAATTAATCAGAAGATAAAAGTGCTAAACACTCACTATGAAAAAAATTACTCAACATGAAATGTATTCATTTGACGCCAGCCGGAAATTTCACATTGAAAAAAATATGCCAAATTTATAAAATACATATATATGCCAATCATTCTGTCAATTTTTTTTATTTATGTGTATATATGAATATAAATTTAGGCAAGCTTCTTTCAATATCTATTGGGAGATTAGTTCTTAGAATCTGCACAGATAATAAATCTACATATGCTCAGTTGTCTGTGGTCCAGAATTGGTAGTGAGAAAAAGCTACTAATAAAGATTGAAATTTGAGTATATCATGATATTTATGATAAATTTATGATCTTCTTAAACTGAATCATTTCTAGCAATACAAACATTTATGTGTCCTTCTGACAGAATAAACATTTTATCAGACAAAATACATATCTACTATTAAAGATTGAAATTTGAGATATGTATTGTGTCCGATAAAATATGTTTATGAAGGAAATACCAATTTCTGATTTATTCACTGTCTTACGTTAGTACCAATGGATTCACGGCAAAAGAAAAAGCAGAATGCTGTCTTCACTGCTTAGTAGAGGCATGTATTACTCACATCAGTGGTCTTGTCTGTAACAGCATTAATGCGTACAATGTGTGATAACATGTGCTTCAGTGGTGATGGTCAGTGCAGTGCTGCTACTTTGCTGCTGTGTGGACAGGTATTATTCTTACATGTTTGCTATAAAAACAAAAGCGAAAGTCAGATGCAAGGAAAAGCACACAGCTATAATCTATCTAGAAATAAATTGCAATGTAGTTTTATGAAATGTAAACTGATTTACTTCAAACCTGATAAACAAACTGAAGTATACTGAAATTACACAGAAAAAGACAAGACAAAAATAAAATGACATTTCATTGCTAGTGAAGATAAGGCCTAACTTTTATCACAGAATTTATTCATGGGCATTCAAAAGTTTTTTAAACTGATTGTCTACATATATATTTGATTAAAATTGCTTTTGTGTCTCCTTTTGGAAGCCAAGAAATGCAACTGCTCAGATTTGATCTTGAATTAATCTTTTTCCTTAAACAGACAGCAGAGTGGTCTTTAGACACATGTATCCATCTCTGAGGGGGCATGTTATTGACCGGAGCATCAGCATCTTTACAAAGGTCTGTGAAATTTGAACAGTGTAGTCCAGGAATTGTAGAGGGAAACACCACCGGCCATACTTCCTAAATTCTGTTTTTCTTGTTGGTATCACCAAGTGTCATTGACTAAGATAGAACATTTTCAGCCTCTCCTTATGAATCAGTGCCATTTGCAGACCAAGGGTAGAGAGAACAAAGCCACAACAGCAAGCAAGCCCAGTCTGGGAATCAGTGCCATGCATGGGCTACCACTGGACTGGAACAGAGAGACCTCAGCCCCTTCCAGTACGCAGCCTGGCAAACAAGAAAGACCAACCTCACCTCCACCCCCACCATAAGTGACAGGCACAGGCTTATCCAGAGAAACACAGGCTGTGATGATAGCTATGGAGGTGAAATGCAATTGGATGCCTATGGTGCTCTGGTGTTTCACTAACATTGCTGGTCTATTGCCAGTGATTGATCACAGGATAACAGCACATAGTGTGACACCTGGGCAGGGGGAAAATCTCCTTCTGAGGGTTGCAGCCATTGTTGATTCCCTATGGTCTTGTTTTGGAAGTCCTATATCACTTCCGTCGTTCTATTGGATTGGGTTTTATTCTCTTTTGTTTTGTCTGATTATGTGAAATCCAGTGGCAGGAGCAGCTATTTCAAAGATAGTAGGATATATTATGGTAGTCATTTTGGATTTACTATAGGCTTGTTTTGAAGTTCTTTATTATATTCATTATTTTGTTTTCATTGTTTTTGTTCTATACTGTTCTGTTTGATTTTTACTGTGTCCGAAGTTACCTTCAGACTATTTTGAAGACATCAAGAGGCATTATGGTAACTACTGTTGATTTTTTAATGTTTTGAAGTCCTGTGTCTTCTACACTAGTTTGATTTGATTGCTTTATTCTCTTTTATCCTCTTTAAAAAAATAATAAAATAAGATAGAACACTTAATCATGAGAAGTATGTGACACACAATTTCTGTAATTGAAGGAATAAAGTGTCAATCCAAAGGTGTTGGCTTAGAGGCATTTGGCAATAACCAATCATTATGTTTCTCGATAGTTGGGCAACTTTCCAAGTATTAGGTATCCTTGATAAGAATTGAGTCAAAATGAGATTTATTGCTTTTCATCAGCAGCATATATATTTTAACCAACACACAAGCTGATAGCTCCTTGATTGAAGAACTAGCAAGATATAATCAGAAATAATCATAACATTGTCACAAATATTTACTACCATGTAACAGAAAATGAAAAAGTCCAGGGAATAGTAGATAACACTTAGCTCCACCAAAGCGAAGTTTTGTGAAGATAAAAAAAATTTTGATTTTAATCTATTTAAATAAGCCCTATGTTTATCCTCTATCATTCTAAATGACTAACTGAAATAGTAGTATGTGAAAAGTCCCAGAATCTCTATATTAATTAGTTAATGTTTGGCATAAGAACTACAATGGAACAAATGGTCAACTGAAAGTGTTGTTTTTGCTTACCAGGAGAACAAAGTAAATTGTTGTGCCAAAGAACTGTTAAAATTGCTGAGGTTAAGTCCCACCACCAAAAATATTTAAAGTACAATAGTGATTTCTATCACATATGCAAAAATTGCTTCATCTTTCCATAAAGTACATGGATATTGGTGAATAACTGTGAATTATTGGAAAAACAATCGGGTGATGACTCCTGCTGTATTTCTTGTTCCAGACAGGCAATTATTCCCAGATCAAATCAGTATAGTTCCATCCACCTGATGCTCAACTTGTGAACTGATGGAGACATTTTTTTACACCATTTTGCACAATTTACAGGAAGTCATTCATTTTCATTTAGAGAAGGAAGAGTGTACTTTGTCTGTCTTGCCTCAGACCTATGTTAATTATTTTAATTCCCATCATGAAACAGATTTAGAGTTTTTATTACTTTGACATACCACATAATAATGTGCTAATCAATTATGTTAAGTTTGATTCAAATTCAAGAAGTATCATAAAATGTATTGGGCAGAGTATTAAAAGACTTGACCACTCACCACCAACAGACTGAGTCATTCAGCAACTCACTGAAATATGTAAGGGTCCAGTAGTATGAACCAGCAGAGGGTGTGTACTACAGACCGAAGAATAGTTTTTTGAATGAAATCTAACACTCTATCTTTCTTACCACTATACAGGCACATAAAAGCTCATTTAATGGGTCTATTTGGATTTTAGAAGCATGATTTGTCACATTTGATTGTGCTACTCTGATCCATTAACTGAGTAATAATAAAAGACTACCAGTAAGACTCCTGCTGGAAATTGGAAAGCTGGATAAATTTTGTTAAATAAAAACCAACTATCAAGTTTGAAAAACTTGTCAAAACAACAATTTAAAAACTTGGATATTAATGAAAGGCATACAGTGAATCAGGAGATCTGTACTCTAGAAGAGTGAGTGGTGGTGGTAACATATTAACCCAGAACTGATCCATATCTACCCCTGTCTTTCACTATTGGTGAAGAAATTCTACACAGGAGAACAGGACAGGGGAGACCTCAGAGACTGACCCCTTTTTTCCCTGCTAAAATAGACCAACCTTTTTGGGAGCAAATCATGTACAGCCGATGTACAAGGCATTGATGAAAATAACAGTAATTTTAGCTACTGAAGGGAAAGAAAGCTTGACTCTAGCCCATCTGAGGTCATGACACAGTCAGTGGCCAGAAAGAAAATTTCAAAGGAGCTTGAAATTTAACAGAGACCCAGGGCATCATGCAAACAAAGTACTGCTAAAAATCCAGGCTAGTTGCATTGGAATGTACAAAGTTCATGCTCACTAGAGATGACCCTAGTGAAGTGATCATCCCTGTCTAAATGTGACCGTTTGTTACACAAAAAGAAAGCAAAGAGAGATTTGTAAGTTGCCTGAACCTTGAACCATTCCCTAAAATATATGAAGAAACTCATTATCTAAGAGTGGAAATGTGTGTAATTTATAAACTCTTAACAGCATTAGAAAATCTTTATGGTATAATGACACAAAAATAACTGCTAAAATAACAAACTTAAAAATAAATCCATTCAAATAGACTACAAACGGTTCTGCTCAAAGATCCAACAAGGATTCAGCAATATGGTCACCTATTTTACACACTCAAACATACATGCAGGTATATTCCTTGGAGTGCTTTAATTCTGTAACTTGAATAACTATTTCTAAAAGAACAATATGTAATGTATCAACTAGTGATTACTTACTGTTTATCTTCTTTTCTTGAAATTCTGTAATATTTCTACTTTTTCCTGTTTTTTTTTCCTCTTTAAGTAATAAATAAATAAATAAATCCAAATACTTAAAGAAATATCTGAGCAAAAACAAAAAGGGTTGAAGACTACAAAAGCAACTCACTCCACAGGTGCATCCAGGCAAGTGATTATACAAAGAAAAACAAAAACAGTAACCATCTACAAGTATATGGAAATAAGGGCTGAGATACAGGAATGTTACAAAATATTATCTAAAAAGTAGGGTTTTAAATTAATAAAAATATTAACTATGGGAACAACAAAACATGACCAAAAATTTGATAGCAAATAGCAACTATTTTAATAGATAAAAAATTCCAAGAATTGTTATACATATGCTGAAAACACTAGGGAAGTTAGAAGCAACTAAAGAAGAAAATAGTGACTCATTCAATATAAAACATCAATAAAGAGATAGAATATATAAGAGAGGACCAACATGGAAATTCTGGAAGAAGAGCTCAAAAACTAAAATAAGATGTTCAATTAATATGCCTGAATGGTGGATTTGAACTGCCAAGAATCAATAAACTTGAAATTACACCAATAAAGATTTCAAAAGCTATTGAATTGAAGTAAATTGAGCATACAAGATGGGATATCTGGACTAATATCATGAAAGTCAGTGAACATTTTCTTAAGTTTTCCAGACTGAGGGAAGGGAGACCAAAAGATGTAGAAATATGTATTTGCAGAAATTATGGAAAATATTTTAAAATTTGATAAAAATCTTTAAGGTGTAAGTTCAAGGAGTTCAAGAAACTCCCAGTATAATAAACACAATGACAGTCACACCAGCCAGGTCACTGTCAAACAAAGAAAACTGTATTTGAGAATATCAGAGAAGAATATATCATTATGTGCAAGAGAATTTACAGTGGTTTAAATGTCCCCAGAGAAGTTCACACTTTGGAACCTCTGTCCCCAGTGCAGTGTAGAGTGGTGGAGCCTTGAAGAGATGTTCCAGACTTGAGGGCTCTATCCACGAATGCCTTCAGGTTATTATTAAAGAGAAGGTGTTTACTGTAACAGTGGGTGGGTTATAAGGGGGGAAACTCGGCCCCCCTTTTATTACTCTCACACACCTGGTACCTCCTGCCATGCTGTGATGCAGTAAGTAGGTTCTCACCAGATGTGGCCTTTTTTCTTAGACTTCTCAGTCTTCAAAACTGTCATAACCTCCCAGGCGTGTCTTACTATTTTAAAGCAACATAAAATGGACTAAGACAGGGCTACTAAGACAGGGCTATAAGATGACAAACAAATGACTTCTTAACAGGAATAATGGAAAACAGGTTGCAGTGGGTTGACATATCCACTACGCAAATGAAAAAAGATAACAGTTTTATATTCAACACAATTAGCATTCCAAAATGAGAGTGAAAATGGATCTCCTGGTACATGCCTATAATCTCAGCACTCCTGGAGCTGAGGCAAGATAATCACGTGTTCAAAGTCAGCCTGAACAACTTTGCAAGATCTTGTCTAAAGATAATAGTAGAAAGGGGATTGGGCTGTAGGTCAGTGTAAAGACTTTGTGTTTAATATCCAGTATCAAAAATACACACACATACACACACAGAGAGAGAGAGAGAATCTCTCAAATAAACAAGTATTTTTATTGTCAAAATTTTGCTATTAGCCAATTTATCTTGCAAAAACTATTGAACAAAGTTAGCTATTCAGGATAAAAGGAAATGATGCTATAAAGTAACAAAATCATACGATAGAAAGATCCACTGGCATTTATAACAAGGTAGGTAATTAAAAGGAAGAGAAGTTAATATTTTTCAGTACCCAAGCAGTTTCAAGACAACTATGTAAAAATAATTGCAAAACTACTGTTGAGGCCAAGGGTGGTGGCACATGCCTGTAATCCCAGCACTAGAGAGGCTGATGGAGAAGGATTGCTGTGTGTTCGAGGCCAGCCTGGGGTACACAGTGAATTCAAAGCTAGTTTGAACTAATAGAGAGAAGCATTCTCAAAACACATACACAGGGCTGGGGATTTAGCTCAGCAGCATAAGCGTCTTCCAGACAAGCACGCGGTTGTGAGTTCGATCCCTGGTACCAATTAAAAACACACACACAAAGCACACACACACACACACACATAAGCACACACACACACAGCAACAACAAAAAAGCTATTATTGAACTAAGTGTGTAATATGCAACCTATATATAAGGATTATTACAAAGAATAAAGGGTATAAGTATGTGTTCTTTATACATATATAAAATATATTGTATGTATGAAATATATGCAGCAGTAAAAAAGAAATACATACTATCCTCTTGTCTGTGTTTGTGTAAGAACTATGCTGTTTTTTATAACCACTATAGCTTTGGCATATAAATTCTGGTTCAAGATCATGATGTCTCCCACTTTACTCTTCTTACTCAGGATTGCTTTTGGTATTCTGGGTTGCTCTTGGGTCTATCTGAGTTTTACAATTGTTTTCTCCAGCCTTGTAAAGAATGCTGCTGGTATTTTGATTAGGATAGTGTTAAATCTGGGGATTGATTTTGACAGTATGATCATTCTGACCGTATTGCTTCTGCTTCTCCAGGAATAGAGGACGACTTTCAATTTTGTGATATACTGTTTTATTTCATTTTTCACAACGTGGTGGACGCTCAGTGGAACAGAGTCAAGGATACAGAAAAAAATCCAAGCAAATGCTACTATTTGATATTTGACAAAGGGGACAAAAGCATACACTAGAAGAACAGTGTATAATATATAAATAATAATAATAATAAATAATTAATAAATGATGTTGGGAAAATTGGGTATCCACAAGCAGAACCTGGAAACTGCACCCTAATTTCTTGTCATGTACTAACTTAAAATCAAAATGGGTTGAGGAACTAAGTAACTAAGTGTTACATCAGAAACATTTAACCTGCTGGAAGGTAAAACTTTAAGTCATAAGCATAGAAAGAATCCATGTGGCACAGGAAATAGTACTGAGAATCAACAAATGGGATCAGATCAAATTAAAAAGCTTTTGCACAGCAAAAGAAACAAACAACAGAGTGAAAAAAATTATACAAAATAGGAAAAAACATCACTAGCCATTAAAGAAATGCAAACAAAATAATACTAAGACTCCACCTTATTCCAGAAAAAAAATGATAATAAGTAATCAAACAATAACAAAATGCTGGTGAGGTTGCAGTTGGGAGTGGGGGGAAAGAAAGCCTTCTACACTGTTGGTATCAACTAAGAGCGTGTAAACTCATAGAGCCACCTCGGGCAGCACGTAGATTCCTCAAAACAAACAACTAAAACTAGAAATTTCATTTGACACACCTGTTCCTCTTCTAGGTATCTGCAGGAATGACTTACAAACATCCTATTGAAGTGATGCATGCAAATCCATGTTTATAGCAGCACAGTTCATAGTAGCTAGTTTTTGGAAGCAATTTGTAAGCTTATTAACATATGAAAAGACAAAAGAAAAGATTTACAAAAAAAGGAATACTACTCTGCATAAATAAACTTGAGTCATTTGTAGGAACATTGATGCATCTTGAGACTATACTGCTAATTGATATATCAGGAACACAAGATTAAACTATAAAGAGCAAAAAAATAGTAGGAATTAGGGAGATATATCTTTCTCACATGAAATGGGGAGGGGAAGGGAAGGGAGAAAAAGGCATTAGACACATTATCCATACATAAAACCTCCACACAAGGAACATAAAAATTATGTAATACAAACATGTACTGATGAAAAAATAAAAATAGAACATCAAAAGCCAAAAGGTGTGTATGGAATGGATGCTATTATCAATCTGAGGTAATTCTGATGCTCTGTATATTGTAATGCCTGGAGCATGAACCAGGCAAGTAACTTAATATATACTTTACAATGGACAAAATATTATACAGGTCAACATGTTTCAGAAGTCCATTAATTCCTTTAAGAATGATTCTTCAGAATTGGAAATGATGACTCAGAGATTCTCTATGTTTTTGCAATTTGTTATCAGTTTTATTTTAGAATTTCTCTCCCTTTTATGTTACAACATACATATATTTTTTGTTTATATAAAGATTATATATATATAATCTTTTTCTTACTTTTCATTTGTAATACACATGGTCTCATCTATTAAAATAGTCTCTTACATGTATAAAATGTTTGTTCAAAGTCATTTTAATTTCCAGCTTTGACTACTAATTATTTTGAGTGTCTTTTCTTGTGCTCATTGGCCATTTGCAGTGGTTCTTTTGTGACTTGCCTCTTTGTCTTATTTAAAGACTCTCCTATTGTATTTTATGTCCATCAATTATCCAATTGCTTTTCTTGTGTGCTTTGCAATGTTTCACTTGATATTTTATGTTAAAAATTCTAGTCTCAACAGTAATTATTTTTTCAATTCATTTATTGAATTGTTTATTAGGGAAATCTTACTTTCAAGTGTTCTACCTCTACAAGAACTGTGCTGAGATTTCATATACAAATCACGGAGATTCTGGAGAACCAAGCAATTACCAAAATAGAATACATTTCAACATTCATTCCAAATTTTGAAACCTTGGGATTTCCATGGATCTTTAGATATGAAACAAATTTTTAAATTTCATAATGAATAGGAGAAAGTCAAGTTCAGGTTGCAGTAATTCCAGATTTCTATGCCAGTGTTTTCTTTCCTTAATTAAATATTCATCAATTTAGATGATCTTATAGTTAATTATGTGGATTTAAATGATTGACTACAATACTAGTCATCTTTAAGATACATTTAAGATAAAATGGTTACAATAATATAACAAAATCAATGAACATATTGTCCAAATGAAAATTTTGATTATTAAAATTATGGTAGCTAAAGAAACTTCACAACGCGTATAATTGTTCAATATGCTCTATATATTTATTTTTTCTATCAAAAATTCAGAAAGATTACTCAATTCTGCACAGAAGTCAATGCCTCCTCTGCAAAATTAAAAGCCAGGATTAGATTTTCCTATTATGAAAAAAAATCTTAACACATAAACTATGTTAATTTTTCCAGGAAAAATTCTATAATCCCTTGGATAATTTCCAAATAACTGCATGTAGTTCCTAGAGTTTGGAAAAAGCTAAGACTGTATAACCAGATTTTGACAAAGCATTTGAAATTCTCTCCCACACAGGAGTCAAAAAGTATACCATCTACTCAGTATCACAAGATTTCTCTCCTTATTGAACAAACCCAAAACTAGATTTTCCTGTGAAAGGTTGGCCATGATTTGATAGTTAAAGAAAGGCATGAAAAATTTTCCTGTTGCTGGATGCTAAACAGTGTTCCTTAAGTGTTCACTAAATGTGAGTCTTTCGTTTAATGGTTATTACCACATTTGGAACAAAAACAAAACTTCCATGAAAATAGCAACTCCACAAATAGAAAGCATAGGAAGTGACAACCTGGACATCGCGTTTGTCTTTCTCATCAGTTCTGCGTTTAGCTGAACGTCAGAAATACACTGATGATTCAAACAAATCCAATACAGTCAAATCTGCAAACTGAAAAAGTTTGCCTTTGAAAACTTTATTCTTTGACACGATGCTAGCTTCTCCCAGTGTTAGATATGTTCAATATAAATGGTACAAGTGTCTAGATTTTCAGTGTGGTGGTAACACCGGTAGAATCATTGTCAGCTGTCTGAAAAACAGAATGTCAGATTCTACTGAAGACATGTTTAATCAAAATCACAGTTTGGCAAACCCAAAAATGATTCACACATACACTACCACTTAGGAGCACAAATTAGGACCATGGGTATGGCTGTCTTCGTTGACCCCGTAATAGCTTATGTTTGTCATAAAATATAATTAATAAAAATTATCATGTTGAGCTGTTCATGATCAATGTATTTTTCCCTCTGAATTAAACTATTACTAAGTGTGGAAATAAAGAATAGACTGTAACTTATCCACAAAACATTAACTTTAAGGGAGGTAGGTTTTAAGAGAGTGTTCTAATCAATAGAATCTTTCTGTTCTGTGTAGTAACAGAGCTTCCCAACTGTATCTTCAGAGTGATGCACTACTTTATTATAGACTCTTCACTTTGCATTTCAGTTAGTCTTTTGTTTACTTCCCACGTGAAGACTGTCCTAGTTATACTATATTTCTAGAAAAATATCTCTCATTGTTTGTACATTTGTCTCACAAGAACTACATTTCTTGCTTTCTTATAGGTCTCAAGTGTGTATCCAAGTGTTCATATAATGCATGGAATTCTTATTAGCTTAAATAATGTGTTCATTGATTTAACTTCACTATTACACTACTTATTACTATAAGACCTTTCTCTCTCTCTCTCTCTCTCTCCCTGTCTCTGTCTCTCTCTCTCCCCCGCTCTTTCATTTTTTTATTACTGGAGTTTAAACTGATAGACTTCACACTGACCAGCATCCTTAGCCATCTTTATATAAATATATATATATATATATATATTTTAAATTTTGAGATAGATTACTAAATTGTCCTTAAACTTGCAATTCTCCTGCTTAAGCTTCCAAAAGAGTTGGACTTACAAGCATGAGCCACAGTACTCATACTGTAATACATCTTAATACTGAGGCCCTCTGTGTCCAAAGTTTGATTTCTGGAAACACAGCTACGATTCAGAAAGAAAAATTTCCCTAAGCCCGTTATGTTCACTATGTCATACTATCTCTTTAACTGGTTCAGCTAACCTATCTAGTGTTTATTCTGTCTTCATATTTCTTTTTAAGTGATTGTGTTGGCATTTCCAGATTCCTGATCTGTGTTTAACATGGAGATTAACAATGATGACCAGATTCTTCCAGCACTGAATTTGAGCACTGAATAGAAGCACTCAGCACGGATCTGCTGCTAGAAAGAAAGAAAGAAAGAAAGAAAGAAAGAAACCAAAGTAACAGGTGTTTAACTCCATACTGTGATGAGTGACCATGGCCTAACAGTGGAATCAACAGCAGAAGAGACAGAAACGTAGACCTGGAGAAGCCACAGTAAAATATGATACTCTGCCACTTGCCACCCATCTTGGGGAGTAAGGCCTCTCATCTCTGTATAGGTGAATAAAATAGTCTCAGAACATGGCACACGAGAAGTTGTGAGTTCAATCCCTGACACAGAATAAATAAATAAAAAATATTTAGAATGAGTCAGAAAAGTTCATCAGTGCAGATGTTGGAAACATTAGTTTCGGGAATGCTCTGCGGTTCTTTCGGGCTCATAACCTTAAGGAATGAGACCAGTAATCTGCACAGCTGTTTGTCTGCACAGTAGCTTGCCTTTGGAAACAGAACAAACTTCTTTTCCCAGGGATCCTTCAGGACTCTGTAATCCAGAGCTATATCGATGAAGAAATTATTAAATTCAGACTGCTCAGTTGTCGGGACCCAGTGGTCACTGCTTTCCTTGGGATCCAAGGGATATTATGATGTGCTGCCTCAGTCTTCACAAGGCAGAATTGACTTAGTGGAGTAGGTGTGACCTAAATCCATTAAAACCAGGAAGTACATGGGGGGGACAGTTTTCACGATGCAGAAATGACGAGAGTGTCATCTTCAGAACAAGTGAGTCAGAGCACCTGCCCTCGGAGACATTGGGATTCCAGTGCTCCTACATCCATAGAGATGTGCTGAGTCCCAAGCAGTGCTGCCTATGCCTACAAAAAGTACTGGCTCCGAAAGTCTGGAGGTAACTCTTGGCTGGCATTACCGTATTCCACCCACAGTTATAATGGCTACTACAAAAAAATAACTAAATTGACAAGCAAACAGAGGAAACAGGGGCACTTACACATTGTTGGTAGGAAGGTAAATTAGTACAAGCACTATGCAAAACAGTGTGGATTTTCCTTAGAAAACTAAAAATGAGGGCAACACATAGTCTAGCTGTTGCACTCCTACGAGTATGTACTAAGGAAATGAAGTTAACATACAAAACAGATACTTACATGATCATGTTCACCATATTTGCTGTGGCACTGTGTACAATAATCAAAATTGAACCAGAGTGTGCACTCGAGTGTAGATTATTGAATACAGTAAATGTGATATATACACACAATGGAACAACATTCAGCCAGAAAGAGAAATGAAATCTATCATTTGGACTCAGATTAATAGAGCTGGAGGATAGTGTGTTAAACAAATAAACCTGACATGGCCAGACAGTTCTCACCTGTTTTCTGTTATTAAATTTTAAAAGCATGTTAAACCTGAAAGTAAAAAAGAAATTGCTAGGGAACCAAAAGGGCGCTAGAGAAAAGGAGTTGACACAGGAACAGAAGGGCAGCCGGAGACCCTCAGTGCAGGACAGATGCATGGGAAACCATGGCAAGGCCCATTAGTTTGTACCATTGAATGTGTCAAATTGTTTTTTACTTAAAATAAAAAATTCATGAATGAGATATAGACTGGGAATACAAAAATTAAAAATTGAGTAAGCAGGTCATTTGTAAATTAATGAAGAAGTGATCACTTCAAATAGAAACAGAAATTCTTTTTTTTTTTTTTTTAATCAGTACCAGGGATCGAACTCACGACCAAGCACTTGAAAGGCAGGCACTTATGCCTCTGAGCTAAATCCCCAGCCAAACAGAAATTCTTATGTTTCTAAGTCAGAAAGTTAAGGGAAAACTGTTATAAATATAGAGAACAATCTTCTAGTAAGGACACAAGAAAACTAAAAATGGTGACATAACAGATCATTAGGTTTTGCAATGTTAATGTCATAACTATTAGATAGAACACATTTCATTCCAGAGTGGTTGTAACAAAAATCCTGATTCATCTTGACTCTGGGAAGAATGAGTTTCTATAACCACAAAAAAAGGTTAACTCTGATTATTTTAGCATATTCTCCAACCACACATTCTCTCTCTCTCTCTCTCTCTCTCTCTCTCTCTCTGTCTCTCTCTCAGAAAACAATATAACTTATAAACTACAAATAACATTATCCTTCAACATAAATAAAAATACATGATGCATACGTTTTAACTTAATTAGAAAACAAAGCTCTGAAAACGGGAAAGCCATCTACCATCCACAGCACAGAATTTGGAGGAAATCACACAGAAAAAAAAAAATCTTTACTAAGTAGAATACAAGTGACAAAAGATTGTGGTTCTTTTCCCTCAGGGTTTCATCTTTAAAAAATTTTTTTTAAGATTTCATTTTTATCTCACTATTACAAAAGCTTTGTCATCTACTCAGGCTTGCTATGCTAATGACCACTGTATATACAGTTAGCAACACTGGCTGATGGGACATTTGTCATCTCATGGTAATGTCAAAATATTTTCAATAAAAAGCTTATTTCTTGATATTCCCTCAGATTAATTGCTGAATTCTAAAAATTTTAAAATATTGTTGAGTATTGCATAAAGAAAATAAATGCTTTAAATGAAATATTCACTATTTTTAGTTTCTTATTTCTATGTAAAATTATCTCCAATTTTGCAACTTATAATGATAATTTAAGATAGGTTGGAGATCATGTTATGTTACTGTTAAATACTTAGAAAAACATTGCACAATTATAAATTAAATTCAAGAATTTGTTTCTAAGTAACGTGTTAAGAAATGTAATAATTATTCTGGGAAAATTAGCTTTTTATTTCATTAGCCTGCTAAGAAATTGAGAATTCATTAACACATAGTTTATACTAAATTTTCCTTGATGATTCAATTTAAGTAATTCAGAGAATTAGGAAATGAGAAATAGCAATAATATTTTAAAATCTCTAAAACTGCACATACATACCCAATAGATAAAAATTTAAAATAGATATTTGCCATATAGAAAAGGAAACTAATTTTTCATATCGTTTATTCAATTTATGTATTTATATTTGTTCACCAAAACAAAGCATCCTTAATGAAAGTAAATACCACTTAAAACAAAAAAGATAAGACACATATTGCCAGTGCTAAACCAATGACTAAGATTTCTCTGATGTAGAGAAAAAAGTAGTAAAATTAAACAAAATTTAGAATTTAGAATTAAAATTATATATGAGTGTATCATCTCTACCTATTGCTAGCAACTCTATCTACTTATGAACCTTATGTTGTATAATAATTTAAACAATGTGTATCACAGTATTTTCAAAAGTATGAAATTCAATCTATGCATATAGATCATGCATAATATACATGATTTATACACATGAAATGCATAAGATTAGGTATACAGCAGGAATATCTGATACAAACCTGCAAAAATGATATTTACACACAAATATTACTAAATATAAAGTTTAACTTTTAGTTACATTTAAAATGTATAGTATAAATGATAAGTAACATATAAATTTGAAATTAATACCAGGAATGCTATCACTTGCTTTGTTTATTTATCTTAGAAAATGAGAAGGGCTTGAACTGTAAGAAAACCCGAAGATCTCAAGTAGCAGAAGTTGGTCACACGGGAGCTAAGAAACACTGTTGTGAGATGGCTCCGTCTGAGTTAGAGCTCAAGAAAGCTGACATATTTCAATATTTTAGGCACATTTCTTCACCAAAAATAGAGATTATAAAAAAGACTTAGATATGTATGGCATGCAATACTGTCAACAAAAAGAACAAACTTGCAAGCAAAAAAAAAAAAAAACAGCCCTATTCCCAAAACTTTGCACAAATTACTGCTTTGGGTTTGTAAGGTGACAAAGATTGTTAGCTATGGGGAAAAAATTCACATGATAAAGCACTAGATATCTTCAAGACCAGTAGTTACTTCTTTTAAGCCTGTCACCATTTATATTACATGCCCTCTACACTTCCTCACATTTTTCTTTCCCTAGACAGAATCAAATCCCCTCCACATTCTCAGAAAACCTTTAAATTTCATTTGCCCGAGGCTCAGTCTTGATTTGATTTCATTAAAGTACCACAAATCAGCTCCCAAATAGACAATTATTTGTCTAACAATGTGTAAGTGCAGTTCTTTTTGTTGATACAAAACTTTTTATGTATTTTATTCTTAGAAATGGAAGGCATATCATTTTATATAAAGAATCTAATTCTCATTTTTTTATTACTAGAAGATAGATTCTCAGAAACAAAAGGAGATCAAGGGATCAAGAAGAAAGTGTGAGCCAAGTTAGACTGAAATGGATACATATATGTTATATAAATGTATCAATTTTGCCAAAGAAAGTGATAGCCTGTATTATAGCCATGAACTATTAAACAAAAAGAATGGGCCTAAGGGGGAGCCAAGCCAAACCGCACTGCGAGGTGAGTTGCAGCTCACCAGGGCAAGCCCGGAAAAGTTTGGGATCATTGATCCCTGAGGCTTGGTGCCTGCCCAGCCCCTTTAGTTCACTGGAGTAGGCTCCAGAGGTTCTGTGGGCTTGAGTGGACTTCGCCCAGTGACTTTCATTCAACCAGGGGAGCCAGGCCCACCACACCAGGGGAGCCAAAGCCAAGTGATTTCCAAGTAGCAGAGGGCTCAGGAAGTGATTTTCAACACATCCAGGGAAAACTTTGGAAAACCTCTGGAAACAGAGAAATATAGGAAAATGACAAAACAAAAGACCAAAATGCAATCTCAAACCTCCAGCCAATCCCAAGAAAACCTAGGAGCCATGTACATAGAAGAAAATAATACACTTACACCTGAAATGCATGAAATGATATCAACTGAAATAAAGAAGCAAGTACAGGAAGCTATGAGGGAACTCAAATCAGAAATATTCTCCCAGGTAAAAGAAGAAATGATAAAAGTAGTGAAAGAAATACTGAATACAACCAACGAAGACACAGCTGAACAATTAGAGGAACAAAGCAAAATGATAGAATCCCTGAGTGAACAGTTTAAGAGACAAACAGAATGCATTAAGCAGAATCAAGGAGATATACAGGAAATCAAAAACTCTAATGAAAGTTGCAAAAACCACCTCAATGAAAGTGACAATTGAATCTCAGACCTCAAAGATAAGATTGGAGCTAGTGAATAGGAAATGAAAGATCTTCTAACAATAACAAGAAATCAGGAAATAACAATTCAACAGCTGCAAGATAATGCAAAGAAAAACAATATAAGATTAATAGGGATAAAAGAAAAAGACGGGGAAAACACAAGTGATATCAAGAAGATATTTACAGAAGTAATAGCTGAAAACTTCCCAAACATGAGTATGGAAACTGACATACAAATTAGTGAGGCATGTAGAACTCCAAATAGCCATAACCAAAACAAAACTACACCCAGACATATAATAATCACCATCCCAGAAATCCAACATAAGAACAGAATATTAAAAGCTGTTAGAGAGAAAAGACAGTTCAGCTATAAAGGAAAACCTATCAGAATCACAGCAGACTTCTCAACACAAACAATGAAGTCAAGAAGATCATGGAGTGAAGTTTTTCAGATCCTTAAATAAAATGACTTCCAACCCAGACTGATGTACCCTGCAAAACTGCCTTCAAAATGGATGGAGAAATAAGATACCTCCATGACAAAGAATAGCTGAAGAACTTCATGATCACCAAACCAAGTCTACAAAGAATACTGAAAGACATTCTAGATACACATAGGAAAAAACCACTAAGCAAGACAGACAATTACACAGAATGGAAATTTATGATACAACATCAGAAAGATAACATGTCAACAATAAATCAATATATGACAGTTATAACCATTAATGTAAATGGCCTGAATTCACCAATTAATAGAAACAGACTGGCAGAATGGATGAAGAAACAACATCCAACCATATTCTGTCTTCAAGAAACCCATCTAACCCAAAAGTAGATTCATAGACTGAAAGTCAAAGGATGGAGAACAATACTCCATGCAACAGGAACTCAAAAAAAAAAAAAAAAAACGGAGTAGCTATTCTGTTTGCAGACCATGTGAACTTCAAACCAAAAATGGTCCAAAGAGATAAAGAAGGTCACTACATAATAGTTAGGGGAAAACTGCAGGAAGAAGAGATAACAACCTTAAATATATACGCACTAAATTCCAGAGCACAAAACTACACAAAGCAAGTACTAACAGAAATGAAAAATCAAATAGGCAATAACACAATTATAACAGGAGACTTTAACACACCATTGACACAAAGGGATAGATCAACTAGACATAAAACCAGCAAAGAAATAACAGAACTGAATCACACCTGTGTACAAATGGATTTGATACACGTATACAGAGTGTTCCATCCCAAAACCTCTGAATATACATTCTTCTCAGCAGTACATGTGACATTCTCAAAATAGACCATATACTAACCCACAGAACATATTTAAGTAAGTGTGAAAGAATTGAAATTATCCCATGCATGTTATCGGATCATAGCACCTGAAACTAGAAATTAATGTTAAAAGAAACTGCAAAAACCCCACAAACACATGGAAATTAAACAATACACTCTTGAGCAATCAATGGGTCACAGAGGAAATTAAAGAAGAAATTGAACAATATTTACAAGCAAACAAAAATACAAATACAACTTACCAGAACCTGTAGGATGCAATGAAAGTGGTCCTCAGAGGAAAATGTATTGCACTGAGTTCCCCCATTACAATAAAAGAATGAACACAAATAAGCAACCTGACGTTACACGTGAAACATCTAGAAAAAGAAGAGCAAGCTAAACCCAAAGCCAAAAGAAGGGAGGAAATTATAAAGATCAGAGCAGAAATTAATGCAATAGAGACTAAGAAAACAATTCAAAGAATCAATGAATCAAAGTTTGTTCTTTGAAAGAATAAAATTAACAAGCCCCTAGCCAACCCAATTTAAAAAAGGAAATAAAATACTCAAATTCATGCAATACAAAATGAAAAAGGAGAAATCACTACTGACCCTGTGGAAATACAGAAGATCATCAACAGCTGTTTTGAAAACCTCAACTCTCATAGGTTCAATAACACAGAAAAAATGGACAGATTCCTAGAAACACATGAACCACCAAAGCTGAATCAAGAAGATGTAAAATTGGTGAACAACCCAGTTTCTATTAATGATATTGAAAATGTAATCAAGTCCCAACAGACAAAGAAGAGCCCAGGCCCAGATGGATTCACTGTGGAATTCTACAAGAAATATAAAGAATTAATGCCAACACTCCTCAAACTCTTCAGTGAAATTGAAAGGGAAGCAATTCTCCCTAAGTCATTCCTGGAAGCAAACATCACTCTAGTACCAATACCTGAGAAAGACCTAACTGAAAAAGAGAACTACTGGCCAATCTCCCTAATGGACATAGATGCAAAAATTCACAATAAAATACTGGCAAACAGGATGCAGAAAATCATCAAGAAGATTATACACTATGACCAAGTGGGATTCATCACAGGCATGCAGAGATGGTTCAACATATGTAAATCAATAAATGTAATCTCCCATATCAATAGAGCCAAAAGCAAGAATCACATGGTCATTTCTATAGATGTAGAAAAAGCTTTTGATAAGATCCACACCCATTCATGATAAGAACCTTACAGAGAATTGGAACAGATGGTCTTTACCTCAATATGATAAAGGCCATCTAAGACAAACCAACAGCCAGTGTCATATTAAATGGCCAAAAACTGAAAGCCTTTACCTTGAAATCACACACCAGAAAAGGATGTTCCTTATCACCACTCCTATTCAATATAGTACTGGAAATACTAGCCAGAGCAATTAGACAAGAGAAAGAAATTAAAGGAGTAAAGATAAGAAAAGAAGAAGTTAAATTATCATTATTTGTAGATGACATGATACTCTACATAGAAGACTACCAAACCTCCATTTAGACACTCCTAGAAATAATAAATTCAGCAATGTAGCTGGATACAAGGTCAATACTCAAAAGTCAATACCATTCTTATTCACTAACAACAAAATCACCAAGAGAGAAATAAGAAAAGCCACACCCTTCACACTAGCATCCAAAATTGAAATACTTAGGAATTAATCTAATGAAAGATGTAAAAGAGTTGTACAGGGAAAAATATAACTCCCTGAAAAAGAAATTGAAGAGGACCTCAGAAAATGGAAAGACCTCCTTTGTTCATGGATAGGAAGAATAAATATTGTGAAAATGGCCATTCTACCAAAATTGTTATGCACATTCAATGCAATCCCAATGGAAATACCACTAACATACCTTATAGATCTAGAGAAATAACTTCTAAAATTCATCTGGAACCACAAGAGACCTAGAATAGCAAAGGCAAATCTAAGCAGCAAAGCCAAGGCAGGAGGCATCACAATTCCTGACTTGAAGTTATACTACAAAGCTACTGTAATAAAATCAACATGGTATTAGAATAAAAACAGACCTGAAGATCAATGGAATGGACTAGAAGATACAACTACAAACACACTTATCTTTGACAAAGGGGCCAAGCATGTTCACTGGAAGAATGACAGTTTCTTTAATAAATGGTGCTGTAAAAACTGGCTATCCATATCCCAAAAACTAAAATTAGACCCATGCCTATCACCATGTACCAAAATAAAATCCAAATGGATCAAAGATCTAAATATTAAAACAGAAACACTAAATCTTTTGGAAGACAAAGTAGGTAAAAATCTTGAAGACATAGGGGTGGGTAGAGAATTCATGAACAAGAACCAAACTGCACAGGAAATACTTCCCAGAATCAATAACTGGGATCACATCTTATTAAAGAGTTTCTGCATGTCAAAAGAAATCTCTAGCAAAGTGAAAAGAAAAACCTACAAAATGGGAAAAAATCTTAATGAACTGTCCCTCAGACAAAGGACTTCTGTCTAGAACTAATAAAGAATTAAAGAAAATCCAACTCCCAAAATTCAAAGACCCGATCCAAAAATGGGCACCTGAGATGAACACACAGTTCTCAGATGAAGAAATACAAATATCAAATAAATACATGAAAAAATGTTCATCATCATTGGTCATTAGAGAAATGCAAATTAAAACCACACTGAGATACCATTTCTCTCTGGAAAGAATGGCCAGGATCAACAAAACTACCAACAACAAATGCTGGAGAGGCTGTGGGGAAAAGGAACTCTTCTGCACCCTTGGTGGGAGTGTAGACTGGTGCAACCACTGTGGAGGTCAATCTGGAGATTCCTCAAAAAGCTGGGGTTGGAGGTCCCATTTGACTCAGCTATTCCACTCTTAGGCATATCCCCAGAAGATCTGAAAACACCTTACCACAGTGATATATGTGCACCCATGTTTATAGCAGCATAATTTGTAATAGCCAGACCTTGGAAACAACTTAAGTGCCCATCAACCGAGGAATGGAAAAAAAACATTGTGGTACTTTTATACAATGGAATACTACTCAGCTATAAAGAATGATCACACTGAGATATTTATAAATAAATGGATGCAACTTGAATTTATACTAAGTGAAATAAATCAAACTCACATGTGTAAACACTGTATTGTCTTCCTAGTGTAAGAAATGGTAATAGTACAGAGACATTATGATAGCTACTGTTAATATCCAATTGTCTTGTTGTGAAGTGTTGTGTTGCTTACATTGTTCTGTTCTGATCTGCTTAGATCTCTCCTCTTTTGTTTTATTCTCTTTAAAATAAAAATAAATAAATAAATAGAATGATGAAAATAGCAAATGTAAAAGACAGACTATTTTTGCATTATTTTATTTAAGTTCTATTTTAATAAAAAAACCAACTTCTTAAAGAGGGTAAATTCCATTCTGTCTGAACTGAGTTTGCTGCCCAAGGCAGGAAGAAGCAATAAATAGGCTGCTGAACAAGTCATTTTTCCCACATATTTCTTAAGAGACAAAAACTTTCATATTACTAGGGAAAAAAGAAGTTTCATGCATAGGTATGAGCATCAAAGTATATGATTTATAAATTTTCTTCATTTAACAATTCCAAATTCACTAGAAAAGAATTCCATTGCTTGGTGATTCATTAAGTATTCAAAATAGAAGTTCTGAAACTCTCTCGTACCTCAAAATCACCCAGAGACCTTGCTTATGGACACTGAGTCACTTTTTCCATCCTCAGTTTCAGTAAGTCCCAGATGGAGACCAGGAGAACAAGTGCCTCTGATCTGGCTGTCCTGTAACACGACAGAGTTTGACAATGATCAGGTGGAAAGCACCTACTCTGCATGATTCTGAGAACAAGCAATTGAACATTTGCTCTGTACAAGCACCATTAGTAACTGTTGTAGTCAGGGGTTATTCAGAGAACAATTAGAGTCAGGAGTTGGAGTTTATAATATTATTTTTATGATGTCACCCAGGTTTAACACAAGAAAATGCAGGAAATCTAACTACAATGCTAAAGACATAGAATATTTAGCCAAGGGCCTGAATCCCACTGCAATGTCCTGCATGAGTCCATATGAAGACCCAGAGCTCATGACAATGCCTCCCACAAGTCCAACTAGAGGTCTAGAGCCCCCAAGAAAGACTCACACCAGTCTCTTTTACGGATCCGTGCTGGGAAGGCCCAAAGGTCAGTGGTGGAAGCCAGAAAGTCTATGCCGGCAGGGTGAAGGAGCTGTGCTGGTAGGTTGAGGGTTCTACGCTGGAGCTGAGAAGTCACACTCACAACAAAGACCAGGGCTGGCCTGAAAAGCACCACAGCCATCCTCAGAGACACGGAGACCCTGAGCTCCTCCGACGATAAGCACAGTCGAGTACATGCCAAGAAGCCAGCGTGACGAGTTCATTCTGGAGACCAAGTACCACACATCTTCCCCTCCAGAGCCAGGAAGCAATACTCGATGTTAGGACGAGAGCTTCTCCAGGAGAACCAACAGCTCAAACAGCAACACGTAGGAGAACCCACAACTCCTCGACGCCTCAATGCCTTAATGCAACTAACGTGATAATGTGATAGCTTCTCCTTCTCCACATTTCTATTTATGCTATTTATACATTTCTATCTATTTCTATTTTCCTCAGGTGAAACACCTACGCTCAGCACCATGCTGATGTAATCCAGCTGGTGTTAAGTTGACCACCAGTTCTTAATCCATAACAGTGGCAAATATGCTTTTATTAGGCATAATATCTTGTTGAAATCACTTGAGACATTATCTGTACTTTCATATTGAGGAAAACAATAGATAACTGAAGAGATAAGCTCATCAATATTCATCTAGAATAATAACTATATAATAATAAATGCCTCATACATGCCTAGAAAATGTTTGGAAAACAAAAGTAAGAAAAACAAAGTCCTATTTTTACATAACGAAGTGTTATAATATATAGGGAAATTAAATATGGAATATAAATGCATGAAAAAAAATCTGATGATCAGATAAGGCTTAAATGAAAACCGTTTTTTAATTTTAAAGAGAAGAGTAAAAGATAAACAAACAACAAAACCAAGTCTCAAAACACATTAGTAAGAGGTTGGGGATTTAGCTCAGCTGCATATGTGCCTGCCTTGCAAGCATGCAGTCGTGAGTTCGATCCCCGGTACTAAGGAAAAAAAAAAAAACAACATTAGTAAGATAGTCACAATAGTTGATGTGTTGCATTTTGATTGTGAATGAAATAAGAAGAAACTCAGTCATAAAAAAGGGCCAACCAATGGTTTCAAATAAAGGAAACAGCAAGTGTAAAACCTCAAAGCATTTCTATTAAGAGGTACAATTGTAGCTCTTTGATTAGGTGCTTTTAATAGCTGAGTGCTTTTGTTTTTTGCTCAAGCAGCCATGAACAGCTGGAGGGGTGGGTATGTCCTCAATTTAAAAGAGGACAGAATGCTCCTACTAATTATGAGGTAAGAGAAAGAGTGTTTTCTCTTTACAGCTGAAGACTTGTTTTAGTAAGGCGAGTATGAGTCTCTAAATTAGTCCTTAACTCATAGGCAGATCAAAGGCATATGTACTCATTTCTTTGTACAATACTTTGAATCAAAGAAATAGTGGATAAAAAGAAAGATCTCCCCCAGCAATGAAGGGGCTGAGCCATTTCAAAATCTAAGAAGTTCTGGAAAAACTTTGTTTGATGAACATTAGGGGAAAAATTGGCAACTAGAATTTTGAACTCAGTATTTCACACAAGTGCTTGTCATGGCTTCTTCTAGAAAAGTGAAATTTTTATCCACAGTTTCTGAGATTTTGAAAGTGTTTATATATAAAGAATATTTTTTAAAATTTTAAGATCTATTCTTATAACTTGAGTTAAAATGCTGAAGGATCTGGAGATCTAGCTCAGGGGCATAAGCACTACTGGCAAGAGTGAGGTCATGAGTTCAATTCCTGGTACCTAAGTAAATAAACAAAATGCTGACAGATGCTCAGTTGTGTGACAAAGAATGGTTTATCAGCTGTCTTTCAAATATAGAAACTAGCTATTAATTGCATACCGTTTACCATAAATACTCTGTTTGAAGTTTTTTTTAATCCTATTTGGTATGTAGAATCAAAGTCACCTTATGTGGCTGAAACCACTTATAAAGGAAGACACATTAGAAAATTAAAAGGCAAACACAAAATAAAACTGGAGCTGTGCAAACTGTTAGTGTTCCCACTGCTGTGCAGTGTTAACAGGTGATGATTCCTTCTCTAGTGGTGTACTTTTAATTAATTCACAATTTTTGCCTGAATTCATATAACTTAATTTGCTCTTTAAAAATGTAAAACTATGACCATCATTTTTTTTTTCAATTTTAACAGTAATCTGGGTCCTTAGAAGACTACAAAGTATCTTACTTAGGAATAAAGCAGGAGGCACAGTATGAAAGCCAAAAGCTATAAAGTATTTCACTTCCTAGAAGCACACACTTGTACTCCAGAACTCCCAACATCTAACTTGAGGTCATTCTAACCTTTCCCGGCAGGCTCAATTCTTAATCTGGTTACCAGCTAGGGATGGGAAACATCATAGCATTATTGATTTGTGTTTTTATTGATTTCAGTGAAAGTTTCTCTACCCAGTTTTTTGCTAATTTTCCATCTCTAACCTTAATTCAGGCATATGCTGAGTCTTGTTGGGGTCATCCAGGAAATCTCACTTTATATTTTTTGCAACTTCTGCAGAAAACTTGCTGTCATGCAAGTTTCTCCATCAACCTGCCAGCGTTGAATTTTTGTCCATTTTCAGATTATCTGACACAGAAGCAAGGTGCCACTTTCATGCTGCTTTTTAAATATGTGTTGAGTGGCCCTTTTAATTCTGATTTCATTTAATAATCACAAGAATGATTGATAAAATTAACGTCTGAGGCATGCAATCCATGCCTTTAAACTGAAAACCAGTTCAATCCCACACAAATCAGTATTTTGGATAATTTCCCCTCCTGATGATTATATTGCAAAGACTAGAAAACCTGGATGCATATTTTAGAATCTTTACATATACTTTCAGACATTGACTCACTGCATATTTTTAGCCCTGAAAGGTAGCAGGTATAACTCTAGACTTTACTGCCTGCCTACTGTTGCTTGAATTAAGAAAGTCACAAACCTTCCATACTACTGATATAAGGGAATGAAACTCCTGACCTACTCTATGCCCAGTATGAGTTCGTGTTCTCTAAAATCAAAGAATGAATTTTAGGAACAATGGAAGTTAAGAGCAGAATATATTTATTGAGAGAAAGAAAGCTTCTGTGTGAGGGACAGAAGGGATCCTGGGCAGGTTGCCAAAGACTCTGTCTTTTCTAGGGACTTTTATAGAGTAAAATCATGAGGTTAGATGGGTCAAAGGTGGGGAAAAATGGAAATTTGCAAGGTGGGCAAAAGGCAGGACAGAACTGTGGTCAACCAATAAGATTAACTTCTCCAGTAAGATTGATTAAATCAGGAACAAATAGGGAAGCCAGTCATGTAGTAAGTGGGCATACTGAGCAGCAGTGAGTCTTCCTGTAGTGGGGTGGAACGCTGACTCCTGACTTCCTCCGGGTGGTAGAGAACTATTTGGACTGTGGATCCTTTGGGTGTGGTTGTATTTGCTTTACCTTTTGTCTTGAGATCTGGCCCACAGCAGGAGGCCATTGTCTCTTTCAAGGCTGCCAGGTATCTGAACTTCTGCTCTGGCTCTTTTAAGGGCCCAGCCCTGTCTGGCTGACTATAATATTTCTAACTATCTCAGCTGCATGCTTACACTACTGTGCAGAGGGCACTAGCAAAGCCTAGAAACATTTTGATATCACAACTTAGGGGAAGATGCCACTAGGATCTTGCAGGTAGAGAGCCAAGGCATGCTACTGCTAAATATCCTACAATGCAAAAAATAGGCTTCACTAAGAAAAAATAAGCCAGGGTAGAACAAAAATAGTTATTGAACTAAACAACCCTAATAAATACAAGAATTGTAAATTAGAAAAAAATGAGTCCTGAAGTAGAAGATTCAATTTTTAATACACTGGAATCAGAAGGGCAGAAACCAGAAATTAAATAAAAACTTTGAAATCTTTGTAATCTAGTCTTGATATACCCAAGGTAAGACACAAAAAAAGAAAGCAGAACAGATATAAGTAGGATGTAGCAAAAGCAGAAATTTAACAGATAAAGCTAATGGTAAAAGCAAGGTATATTGCCCAAGTGAACTTTGTGCAATAATGGAAGAATTCTAAGTTTGCACTGTTTGATGCAGAACTACTAGAAACTATGGTTATTCATAAATTAAAGTGAACCTACTGAACTAGTAAAAGCAAAAAACTGAATTTTTAATTTTATATGACGTTAATTAAAATAATAGCTACCTGTGCTTTAAGGCTTATCAATCAAATTCATCCACGTGAAACTCAAATGCAGTACACCCTTCAGTTTTCCAAAACAGAGGCACATTGTGTAGGCACTGCATGTGGTGAATAGACTATAGGTTCAACAATTGGAATTCTTTGACATATTTTTTAAAAAGCAGGCATTTAGCTATTCTGTTAGCAGACAATGTGAAATTGAAACCAAGAATGATCCAGAAAGATAAAGAAAGCTATTACATAATAGTTAGGGGAAAATTTCAAGAGGAAGAGATAACAACCTTAAATATATGTGCACCAAATTCTGGAGCACCCAGGTATACAAAACAAGCATTAACAGAAATGAAAAATCAAATAAGCAATAGCACAATTATAATGAGAGACCTTAACACACCAGTGACACAAAGGGACAGATAATCAGACAGAAAATCAGCAAAGAAATAACAGAACTGAATCACACCTGTGAACAAATGGACTTGATAGATGTATACAGAGTGTTCCAACAACATCAGAATATACATTCTTCTCAGCAGTATGAAGAACATTCTCTAAAATAAACCACAGATAGCCCACAGAACATGCTTAAATAAATGCAAAAGATCTGAATTTATCTCATGCATGTTACTGAATCATAGTGCCATAAAACTAGAAATTAATGATAAATGAAAGTGCAAAACCCCCACAAACACATGGAAATTGAATAATACACTCTTGAGCAATCAATGGGTCACAGAGGAAATTAAAGAAGAAATTAAACAATATCTACAAGCAAACAAAAATACAAATACAACTTACTGCAATCTGTGGATGCAATGAAAGCAGTCCTCAGAGGAAAATTTATTGCAGTAGATTCCCACATCAGGAAAACAGAAAGAACACAAATAAACAACCTGATACTACACCTCAAACATTTAGAAAAAGAAGAGCAAGTCAAGCCCAAAGCCAAAAAAAAGGGAGGAAATTATAAGGATCAGAGCAGAAATTAATGCATTAGAGATGAAGAAAACAATACAAAGAATCAATGAATCAAAGAGTTGGTTCTTTCAAAGAATAAATAAAATTGATAAGCCCCTAGCCAACCTTATTTAAAAAAAGGAAAGAAAAAACTCAAATTCATGCAATAAGGAATGAAAAAGCTGAAATCACTACAAACTCTGGAAATACAGAAGATCATCAACACCTGTTTCAAAAACCTCTACTCTCATAGGTTCGATAACACAGAAGAAATGGACAGATTCCTAGAAACACATGAGCTACCAAAGCTGGGTCAAGAAGATGTAAAATTGCTGAATTACACAATTTCTATTAATGAAATTGAAAATGTAATTAAGTCCTTACCAACAAAGAAGAGTCCAGGCCCAGACAAATTCACCGTGGAATTCTACAAGAAATACAATGAAGAATTAATGCTGACACTCCTCAAACTCTTCAAAGAAATCAAAAGGGAAGCAATTCTTCCTAAGTCATTCCTGGAAGCAAATATTATTCTAGTACCAAAATCTGAGAAAGACCAAACTAAAAAAGAGAACTTCAGACCAATCTCTCTAATGATCATAGATGCAAAAACTCTCAATAAAATATTAGACAACAGGATGCAGCAAATCATCAAGAAGATTATACACCATGATAAAGTGGGATTCATCCCAGGAATGCAGGGATGGTTCAACATATGTAAAGCAATAAATGTAATCCACCATATCAATAGAGCCAAAAATAAGATCATTTCTATAGATGCAGAAAAAGCTTTTGATAAGCTCCAACACTCATTCATGGTAAGAACCTTAAAGAGAATTTGAATAGATGATCTTTACCTCAATATTATAAAGGCCATCTATGACAAACCAACAGCCAACATCATATTAAATGGCCAAAAATTGAAGGCCTTTACCTTTAAATCAGGCACAAGGCAAGGATGTCCATTATCACTGCTCCTATTCAACATAGTACTGGAAATACTAGCCAGAGCAATTAGACAAGAGAAAAAAATAAAAGGAGTAAAGATAGGAAAAGAAGAAGTTAAATTATCATGATTTGCAGATGACATAATACTCTACATAGAAGATCTCAAAAATCCATTGAAAGACTCCTAGATATAATTAATTCAGTAATGTAGCTGTATACAAAGTCAATACTGAAAAATCAATAGCAATCCCATACACTAACAACAAAATCACTGAGCAAGAAATAAGAGAAGCCACACCCATCACACTAGCATCCAAAAAAAATGAAATATTTAGGAATTAATCTAATGAAAGAAGTAAAATATCTATTCAGGAAAAATTATAATACCTGAAAAAAGAAATTGAAGTGGACTTCATAAAATGGAAAGACATCCTTTCTTCATGGATAGGAAGAATAAATATTGTGAAAATGTCCATTCTCCCAAAATTTTTATACAGATTCAATTCAATCCCAATCAAAATACCACTAAAATACCTCATAGATCTAGAGAAATCACTCCTAAAATCCATCTGGAACCAGAAGAGACCTAGAATAGCAAAGGCAATTCTAAGCAACAAAGGCAAGGCAAGAGGCATCAAAATCCCTGACTTGAAGTTAAACTACAAAGCTACTGTAGTAAAATCAACATGGTACTGGAATAAAAACAGATCTGAAGATCAATGGAATAGATTAGAAGATTAACTACAACTACAAACACACTCAGCCACTTTATCTTTGATACACCAGCCAAACATGTTCATTGGAAGAACAACAGTCTCTTTATAAATGGTGCTGGAAAAACTGGCTTTCCACATGCTGAAAACTAATACTAGACCCATGCCTATCACCATGTACTAAACTAAAGTCTAAATGGATCAAAGATCTAAATATTTAAACAGAAATACTAAATATGTTGGCAGATAAAGTAGGTAAAAATCTTGAAAACACAAGGGTAGGTAGAGAATTCATGAACAAGAATCAAACCACAGGGGAAATACTTCCCAGAATCAAAAACTGGGATCATGTTTTATTAAAGAGTTTCTGCATGTCGAAAGAAATCTCCAGCAGAGTGAAAAGAAAACCCACAAATTGGGAAAAAATGCTAGTCAACTGTCCCTCAGACAAAGGATTTCTGTCTAGAACATATAAAGAATTAAAAAAAAATCAGCCCCCCAAAATTCAAAGACCCAATCCAAAAATGAGCATCTGAAATGAGTACACAGTTCTCAGATAAGAAATAAAAATGACAAATAAATACATGAAAAAATGTTCAGCATCATTAGTCATTAGGGAAATACAAATTAAAACCACACTGAGATTCTATCTCACTCCAGAAAGAATGGCCAGGATAAAGAAAACTATCACCAACAAATGCTGGAGAGGCTGTGGTGAAGGAACTCTTCTGCACTGTTGGTGGGAGTATAGACTGGTGCAACCACTGTGGAAGTCAGTCTGGAGATTCCTCAAAAAGCTGGGATTGGAAGTCCCATTTGACCTAGCTATTCCACTTCTGGGCATATTCCCAGAACTGAAAACTTCATGTCACAGTGATATATGAACACCCATGGTTATAGCAGTACAATTTGTACAATTTGTACTGTAGCCAGATCTTGGAAACAACTTAAGTGCCTATCAACTCAGAAATGATTAAAAAGTTGTGGTATTTTTATGGAATGGAGTACTACTCAGCTATAAAGAATGATTACATTGAGATACTTACAAATAAATGGATGAATCTTGAGATTGTATTCACAAGTGAAATATATCAAACTCACATGTATATATACCATATTGTGTCTCTAATGGAAGAAATAGTAAGAATGCATAAGATTCTATGGTAATCAGGGTTCCCCATTACATTGCTTTGAAGTCTTACAATGTTTTCATTCATTAGTTGGAATGGTTTTATTCTGTTTTGTTTGATTTTATTATGTGTGATGGTATGAACAGCTATTTTGAAGAAAACAAAACATGACAGCCATTGCTGATTTAATATCATCTGGCTTTGAAGTCCACCAAAGCAAGTTCTTCTATTTCCATTGGTTCTATCATATTGTAGCTTACTAGATTTTAATATGTGTGATAGTATAAACAAATTTTTATAGAAAATGAGATATTATAGTTAACATTGTTCATTTTCTGTTATTTGATTTTGACTATCCTGTAATATTTTCATTCTTTTGAATGGTTTTATACTATTTTGTTATGTTTGATATTGTGTGTGAAGCTATGCTCAACTATTTCAAAGAAAAGAGACATTATGGTATCTACTGTTGATATCCAATTGTGTTGTTGTGAAGTGTTGTGTTGTGTACATTGTTCTGTTCTGATTTGCATTGTTCTGTCCTCTTTTGTTTTATTTTCTTTAAAATTAAAAGAAATAAATAAAAGCAGGTATTTACTTGATAACTCAATTATAGGTTATGGCTTTGTAAGCATTCTTAAAAGCTCAAGCTAGAGTCCATTTCTTCATCCATCCAAGGACTGCATAAGTTATTTAATATTATATGACAAAAATTCCTTTTAAATTTTTGGTTCAAAATAACTTTACTATCTCAGTATTTTTTTTTATATTGCCAAGAATTTAAGTTATAAAATTCATGGGTCTCACTCTGTTCTAGACATCATAACAAAATAACATAAAGCATATAGTTTATGAAACCATATACATTTTATTTTGAAATTTCTGAAGGGTAGAAAGCCCAATGTACAATTGCCAGAACCCTCACTGTATGGAAAAGACTGTCAAGCCTTTTAATAGAGGTGAGCTCTCTCCTGTGTCCTCATGTGGTGGAAGACACACAGTTGCTGTCTATGAAGATTTTTATAAGGGCACTAATTTCATTCATGACTTAAAAATACCCTCCAAAGACCTATATTTTAGGATAGAACTTTAATATATGAATTTGGAATGTTCTACAGTGCAAACAGTGTAATAGTCAATACACATATTATTCTTTGATTATATAGATTAAAATAATTTAATAATAGCATATTCCACTGGTTTATATCAAAATTTTAATCTAATACTTGCCATTCTATTTAATTGCACTCTGTGTAGGAATCATGTACTGTGGTAAATTATTTCCTCTTCAAGTAATTGTAGAATTTGTTTTTTCAGCCTTTTCAATATTTCTACAAGCTTTTCTGCATAAATTATTGCTTTTCAATCTAGTTTGCAAAAGAATTTGGGCTGATATTGGGTGAAATTATCATATTTTTTATACTAACAAGACAATCATTTTCCCATAAAACCCTTAGGTAGCAGAAGCAGAAATACAAGGCAAAAACAGTCCACAGATATAACAGCTAGAAGCACAATTCTGTTATGTATTCAACTGCCTGAAAGAAAAGTGACACCCAGTGAAGGTCATTAGTGAGATAGAACTACTGTGTAGTAAGTCTTGAAGTCAGATGCATCTAAGTTTAAAACTTGGTTCTTTGCATAGTCCACCTCTCTAGTAACCATTTGGGGATAAAGCACTAGATGCTTAAATTTAATATTATTAACATGAGAATATCATCCCGTCTATAGTATTAAGTGTAGCACATTTAAACTACTTGAGAGTTCTTGAGTCCTGTTCATGCCCACTTCTGAGAAAAAGGCGTCCTGGACGTTTTTATGACTTCCATCAAAATGCAGGCTCTGTCTGAAGCGCAGAGCTTCCTCTCTGCCTTACATAGTTACACAGGAAACTCTATGTATCAGATTTCTACATTCTGCTAAAGACATTATTGGACACAAAAACTCCACTTATTTTCAAACTGATACACATAATAATCTAAAAAATTTTTTTTAAACTTCCTATTTTTTGGATTTCTATATTTTATTTTCAGATTCACATTTTTTATAACTTTAAATCTAGTTCCTAGTCCATGTATTCAATACTATTCCTGTAGCAAGTATGGGCCGAATGTTACCTATAATTAATCTACCTTCATCTGTAGCACACTGCAGTTGTCAAATGTTCTTACTTTTTGTGTACAAAGATTAAAAGGTTTCTCATAAAAAAAAAAAAAAAAGCAAATTCCTCCTCCATCTGGGGATTTAGCTCAGTGGCATAGCACCTTCCTGGGAAGTGCAAGGTCATGAGTTTGATCCCTGGCACAGTAAAAAAAAAAAAAAAAAATCTCTAAAATTCATGTGCAAGGAAAACAAAGAAAGAATTCTCCTCCATGAACTGCACAAATGTCTAACTGTAATACAGTTTGGAAAATTGTTGGATATAGAAAAAAATGAATCCTCATTTTCAGGAATTCCACATTTGAAAAATGTTTGTTAAAATTTGTTTTAATATTCGAACCCATGCTTATGTCATGTTTATGACAAAGCTAAAAGGTAAAAAACAAAATTATTCACCTGCTTTTAAATTAAGATTAAATAATGCATAATTTGATCTTTTTGGTCAGGTCTCATAACGAAGTATGTTTTCTGTGGTGCATTTACTACCATGTTTCTTCCTCTGTTTCTTATTCTTTCTTTGATTTTATATTCTTGTTAGCTTTTTTAAAAAATTTTATTATTGTTAAGAATGGTTTCCCAGCCCAGGGGAGGTTGAAGTTCTCTAGTATTCCTGAAGTACAAGGGTGTATTGTGTCTTAGTGGAAAAACTTAACTCAAGTGTGGATCAAAGTGGCAATCAGTTCAGTGTTAATGAATCGGTAATATACACGCAAAAGTGTATCTTTGGGAGGAATCACATAAAACAATGTTATGCATTGATCACCCATGAAAACGCTTTGATCTGAGCCTTAGAATAATGTAAGCCTACCTCTTAGGAGGAATAGTTCAGTATTCACAAATACTGATTCTTGATGACTTTTGTTTTTTTCCCAAAAGTACTCAAATGTTTTAATAATACAGCCCCCAAGAGCATTGCTGGGAATGTACCTCAGTGGTACAGATCCTGCCTCGCAAGTATAAGGTATTGAGTTCAATTTCTAGTAATATATATATACATATATATATATATGTATATATATATAATATTTGTATATGTTTGTGGTTATAGTATATTTGTGCAAATAATGAGAATCAACTATACTATAAACTTAAGACCTCAATAATTAGTCTTTTCTGTATGAAGCCAAACTTCATCCACTTGTCACTAAATTGTAGAAATTTTTAAGCATTCATTTATTTTTTAAATAAGAAATATCATGGTCAAAAATCTGGATAAACACAACTGTACTGTTCTCAATTTACAAAATCAAATATTTGCATAATAAGTTTGTTTTTGCATTCCTATAGATGTGATATATAATTTTTTAAATTTTATTTAAAGAGAGAAAAAAAAGCAAAACAGAAAAAGGGTAGAAACAATACAGAATCTCAGAAAAAAAAAACAGTAAGAAATCACTAGTTGATAAATTACATACTGTCTTCTTAGACCTAGTTGTTAAAGTTACAAAATTAAAGCATACAAAGTGGACATTCAAACAGTGAGACTACAAAGAAGTTCAATGATCCAGTAACAACTTAGCAACATGGCTTTCAATCCTACACACTTAAACATACATGCAGCCATATCCTCTAGAGCACTTTCTTTTCTTCTTTTTGCTTTTTAAGTCCATTATCTGTTAGTTATATCCTGTTTCCGGTTGCTCAGTACCTTACTGACTTGTTTTGTTGTTGTTATATACTTTTAATCACCTTATATAATTCTGTTGTCTTGTTTTTGAGTTTCTCCTCATCCATGCTCCATGGATCAGCTTTGGTGGAGTTGGGAGATTTTTAGAGGTATTTTGTTACTTTCTTATCTACTTTTTTTTTTTTGAAGGTAGCAAAATACAGCAGAGCAAGACAGAACAAACCCATGAGACTGCACTGCAATAAAACTACCATAGAAGCTCAGAGAAGGTCACCAGGACACAAGCAATGGGCTCAGTAGTAGAGCCCATTTTGTTCACATTAGCTGTTCTTTCAATCAGGAAGAGGAAAATGGGAGGAAATATCAAACTTTTAAAAACAGAATATTGAATAATTAATTAAATAATTAATTAAATAATTAATCAAAACTGAGCAAAATTGAATAATTAATTAAATAATTAATTAAATAATTAATCAAAACTGAGCAAAATTGTGATAAAAATATTTGCCTTCAAAGAGATGGTAGAAGGAAATCCCCCTTACTTGCCACGCTGTATACATTCATCCTCCAAAAAGATACTCAGACCACCGGTGCCTACTTGCTAACGGGGGAGGAGGGATGGATCAATGTCTGATTCTTAGCCCGCACACTGGCAGGACCCTAGCTGCTTACAGGCCAGACAGCAGGCCGCCTTATCTCCCAGCACCCAAAGTTCCAACATGACGCAGAGCTTAGGAATCACTGATAGTTCTTGCCCTGGTGTGCCAGTGGTTTGCCAGGCCACCAGCTGCTCACCAGGGCGGCGAGTAGGTCGCCTGTTCTCCAGCGCCCAAAGTTCCAACATGATGGAGAGTTCAGGTATCCTGATATAAAATTTAAGAAGTTACCTCATATAAATTTGCTTCTTTCTAATATATTCTGATACACATGGAGTCATAAAAAACAAAAAATGGAGTTGTTAATTTATTTGATTTTATAAAAAAATGTTTATTTTGGAATCTTTTAAATTGTAAAAGCTTTGTAAAAAGTTTATAATATAATATTTTATGTTTTCATTTATAAACAATTTAAATTTTTATGTTTTTATTTGTTTTAATTTTTCTGGGGTAGCATCTAGTTCTGTATTTCAAGTTGGTTTCAACTCGCTACGCAGCCCTGGTGAGCCGTGAGCTCGGTGATTTTCTTCCTCAGCCTCCCAAATGCTGGGATTGCAGGTGTGTCCCACTACTTCCAGCTAATTTTGTGCATTTTTTCAACTTTTAGAAATATATTAACTACTTTATGAAAAGTGAAAATCAATGCTTACCATTATAGTCGTTGGAGATACATATGCAATTTTATTCCTCAGAGTTCTCTACAGAAATAGAACCAAAAAATTACTGTTATAAAACTACATGCGTGCACGCACACACACACATACACACACGTAAAGATATTTGTTATAAGGTATTTACCAATGTTACTCTTCACAGAATTAGAAAAAAACCTAAGATTTTTGGAACTACAAGAAGGTCTGACATGTCAAAGTCATCTTGAGCAAAAACAATAAAACAGGAGAGTACTACTTGTCTTCAAAATATACTAGCAAAGTATACTCATCAAAATAACATGTATTGGCATAAAAATATACATTTTTAATAAAAGATCACTAAAGCACAAGAGATTTCCTATGACAAAAAAGCAGTTAGTCAAACTAAGTATCAAATCAATAGCAAACAAAACAACAGAATACAGAGACAATACAAGAAAATGTGTGCAAACTGCATATCTATCAAAAGTTTAATATCTAGAATATGTAAGTATAAAAAAGAAAAAGGCTAAAGTATAAGCATAAATCTAAATAAACATTTATTAGAAGCAGATAATGAATCACAAGTACATGAAAAATGCTAGCCATCGGTAATCATCAGGAAATAAAAATCAAATCCATAATGAGGTATCACCTTAACTCAACAAGTATGGCTTTTAACAAAAAGACAGGGCTAGGGATTTAGCTCAGTGGCATAAGCACCTGCCTGGCAAGTGCAAGGTCGTGAGTTCAATCCCTGGTACAAAAAAAAAAAAAAAAGAGGCAAAAAGACAAAGATGACTGGTAAATATTTGGAGGAAAGATACCCTCGCACAGGTTTAAATCTAACTTACTGTTGTCATTATAGTAATTATTCTCAAAGTTCCTTCAAAAGTCAAAATTAGAACTACCATTTGGCTTAGCAATCCCACTCTCTGGTACATGTACAACAGAAGTGGAGTCAGTGTGTCAAAGAGGAATCAGCACTCCTCTGCTCATGGCAACGCTGCAATGGCCAGGAAATAGGGATGACCTAAGTGTGTGACAACCAGTGAATGCACACAGAAAACGAGGCACTTATCCACCGTAAAGAAAGGTGAAATCCTATCGTATGGAATGAGAGGAATGCTCAATGGAAGGAAGCAGCCGAACAAAGTCAAGTTTCAAATGATCTCGCTCAGGCTTAGGGTCTAAAAATAGATGAGAGTGGCATGTTGGTCTTCAGAAGCTTAGGAGGGGAGAGAAGGGGAAAGGGAACAGATGGAGAAGGGCCGATGAATGGGCGCTGAATTATGGCTAAATAGGATGAAGCAGTTCTGCTATGTCATCATATGGTGGGAAAATTATACATAAGAATGTTGTGTTATTGCACACTTTAAAAAGTAGAGGAAAGAATTATGTAAGTTTTTACCAAGAAGAAGCAATAAATGTTGGAAAAAAGGAAATACCTTTAATCTAATTTAAATATTCCATAATATATACATGAATTAGAATATTACATGCTATCCCGTTAATATGTACAACTTTTAAGGTTGTATAGATCAACTAAAATACTTTTTTTTTTTTAGTGTGTGTGTGTGTGTGTGTGTGTTTCTTCATCTGGGATCAAACTCATGACCGCACGTTTACCAGGGTGGGCCCTTAGCCAACTAAGCTAAACCCCAGAGCTAAAATACTTTTTAAAAAGAAGTAAATTTACAAGGCTTTGTTTGTTTGTTTGTTTGTTTGTTTCCACCAACTGATTTGCAGAAGCCTTCTAGGGTGGTGGAAATAGCTCAGTAGCACAGTGTCTGGCTGGCAAGCACAAGGTCCTAAATTAGATTCCTGGTATCAAAAAAGAGAAGCAAACAAAACAAACAAGCAAACAAAACACATTCTAAGTACTAAATCCTTATGGAAGAGGAAATAGTCACAGTGGATTTATTAACTTGCCTAAGATGATGAAGGTAGCTTTACAGGTAACTATAAAGCTGTAACACCAACAAACAACTAGGTGAAACCGTCTTCTCATGCCACTGAACTAAGTTCTTACAAACACCTAAAATCACTGTAGCTGTATGCGAATGTCCTGAGAAAGCCATAATGATTTTTTAGATAGAAAACTGCAATTCAAAATAACTATTACATTGTTTTGACTTTTTAATTGTTTCCAAATTTGAAATGAAAGAGTTGAAACATTTTTTGGTTGAGTCACTAATGCAGTTTGCTTAAATGGTGTATGCAATATACTTAAAAATAATAATACAAAATTAAAATATCTAAGTATTTTACTTTTGTCTGCTTCTGAGTTACTGAGTAAATATATCATCAGGACATTTTTGCTCTAATTATGTAACAGTGTGATTCATCACCACAAATATACTGTCACACTGATAATTTATTACTCAATAAAGTCAGAACAGCTGGCAAGAACACCCACCGAATTAGGAAGTATATAAATTTAAAGTTTTATTCTTTTAATTCGTTCAATTCAGTACAAATGAAACAACATAATTGTGAACCTCAAGAGAAAGCATAAATTTCCTAAGTTAACTTTTCTTCTATCATTTCCATAATGTAAAACAAAACAACATTCACAAATCTTGTATTTGCTTGTTAGCTTTATAAGAATTATGTGCCATGTCCTATTTGAATGTATCTAGCATAAAGTATTTAATGCTTTTGTTATCCTGAAAAGTTCTATTTCTATTCTATAACTAGAAGATAATAACAAAAAAGGTTTAAATGGTCTTTATATACATTGCTATTTTTATCACCTGGAAATGTATTTCAGCCGCTAGCTAAGTTTATGTCCTATAGAGTTTATTTCCCACATCAAGACTGCAAGAATGGGCATCAGATGTTCAGCAGTGACATATGTATCTGTATAAAAACAGAATCATCACTTGATTTTCCTGATTTCCAAATATGAAATAACAAGACATTTTCCGAAGTTCCAGAAAAAGAGTCTACCAGCACTCTGGTTTTGTTTTTCTCTTACAGCAAATACACTGAAGAAGATTTTTTTTTTTGGAAGTGATAAAATCCTGATTCACTTTTTGTGCTGACCCTATGGAGGGGTATAATCACATGGACTACTTATTTTTATCTGATTTTTGGTTTTAGTCTCTTTGCCACACAGATTTAAAGACTTCAAATTTTCCATCTCCTTTGTGCATCACCATCTCAACTGAAATTAAAAATTACTTTGGGAATATACTGAAACCTTGACTTCTGTCACTGGGCCTAGTGACTCAAGTCTGTAACCCCAACACTCAGGAGAATGAGGCAGGAGCATCAGGGTGGATTTACCTGGGCTCTATAAGCAAGATCAAGGACAGCTTGCATTACACAGTGAGACTCTGCCTCAAACAAAGCAAAACAAAACAAGCCCCCCCCAAAAAAAAATCCAATAAAAAATTGTTATCTATCACTACACTTTTTGAGTCTTTCTTGAGTACCATCACCACCAAATAGGAGTCATCTGAACCATCACAAGGGCTGGAGTTGAGATAAATTTTGGCTTTCTAGAATTTTTTTCCTAAAAGCTTTCTTAATTTTAGTTTCCTTAGATGATAGATATACTGCTTATTGTCAACTTCTTGGGTTTTACGGAGTTCATAGAACAAACAGAAATATTATATACATTTTTTGTGCGGAAATTTTAAAAGATTCTAAGGGATAGCTTAGAAATGGAATGCAATATTTACAATGAGCAAATAACTAACTTTCCTAAAATTCTTCCAGAATAGAATCAATTAATAGGCACCTATTTTTTCCTCTCTTGAATAGCCCACTTAATTTCATTAAACACTTTTCTAGATTTGGGTCTCATGAGAAATGCAGATTTTTCATTCTGAAACTTTTCTCTGTCAGAGATGCCCAAGTCAGACCCATTCCTAGAAAACACAGAATTCTCTGACTCTAATTCTTAGACCATCAGAAGACCTACTTGAGCACTGCTTAGTAATTGAGGCAGTCTCTCTCCTTCCCTTGGGGTCGGTTTTGCTTACTGTCTGGTAATTATGTCAACTTTTGTCCAGGTGATCTTCCCGTTTTCTCTGATACATGATCTTAATCTGTTTGAACTGCTGAAACACAAACATTATAAACTATGTATCTCAGAGATGACAAAGCTTTATTTCATACATTTCTGGAGGCTGAGAAGTTCAAGACAGGAAAATATGATGTCTAGCAAGGAACAGTTCCTCATACATCAGAATTTGTTCTGTATATTAATCATATCTCTAGTCCTTGAAACACAACATTTATCAGCCACAATTTAAAGGAGGAAAGTTTAATTTTCTCACAGTTTCAGTCCATGACTGGCTGGCTCCAAGGGCACAGTATTATGGCAGAGCTACATGGTTCATGGTGCCTGGGAAGCAGAGTAGGGGGAGCTCCAGATAGGAACAGGTAAGGGACATACACAGACTCCAAAACCACCAGTGTGCAACTCTCTGGGACCAGCCCAGGAGCCCGCTCTTTGAATCTGCTAAACCTTTGGTTTCTCAATCCTGTGAGGTTGATATATCACAATTATGGGTCACATGCTACATCTTCCCATCATGGAAAAGGTACACAAGACACTTCGGCCTCATTGCTGTGAATGCCAACCCTATTGATGAGGTGCTGCCTTCACAGGCTAGTGCTGACCTAGAGGGTCCACTTTTAGGAACATGATATTGGAAATTAGAGTTCAGTATACAAATTCAGAGGAGCATAAACACTAAGGCCAGGGCATATGGTGTCCTTAATAAAATAAGTACACATTTAATCTTATCTAAGTCTTCTCTCTTGGAGGGTCCAACCTATCACAAGCTGTAATTTGGAACAGCCCTAAAGAACTTCCCCAGTGCACTTTTGTAAAAATCAGGAGTAGCAGGATAGCAGCCGTTTCTACTTTCATAATTATTAATAAAAATCATGTAACCTAATCCAAGACATATACAGAGCTTCAGGTGTACTTTTTAAGTAACTCAATTATCAAATCTGATAATTGACAGTTAAAAATCTGTCTTTTCCATAAAAATTAGCAGAATTTACAGGTGCTAAATAAACAGGTATATAAAATACAGATTATTGATGGCAAAGGAGGAATTTGGAGCTCATTGGCTTAATCCAAAAATGCAACCTTCTGGACAGCATCTAACCACTGTTACACAGTGCGATGATCCAGTTCAAAACTTATTTCCAGCTTTGTCATTGTCTCCACAGCCTTTCTATCCCTTGGAATTATTCTTTTGTTTTCCTAGCATTGCATAAAAGCTCAGTATCAGTTGAGTGAATATATATCAGCTAATGTACAAGCTATAGATGATATACAAGCTGATTTTCTAAAGCTTACAGATTTTTTGTCTTTTCTGCTTTTAAAAACACATCTCAAATATTTATAAGTTTTTGTCGTAATGTTAGTATGTGACACAAAATTTCTCAGTTTTTGAAGTACAAAGAAGTTTATTGCAGGAGCCAAACTGAAATCCTGGAGTATATTCTTAACACAAAATTAATTGTATAAATAAAAACTGTCATTTTTTATAAATTTGAGTCTTCTTGATTTCTGAATTTCATTTTGTGTATTGCTCTGAAAATTATTACTTGCCAAACTGTATCCCCATAATGTGAGTCAGAGAAGTACAAATGTATTCTAAATTGTCATATTTAGCAAAAGAAAAGCCAGAGCTTTAAATTATTATTTAAATGACAGTTTGAATCTATAATAATGCCAGAAACATGCTATTAAGTACCAGGTCTATAGGATAAAAAGAAAGGTTAATGGATTTTTTTCAGTTTAAAGAACATAAAACATGGCTTGTTAAACATAATGTACATCTAAATTGAAACTCTAAGCTTACAAACAGTTGTCAATGAAGTAATCAAAAATTATTATGTTACATTTATTTGATTATTTCTGTCAATTTTATTGGCTTTATTGCAAGAGGATTAGAATTTAGTATAGAATTTAAGATGTGTACAAATAACTATATACAAATTTAAAGTCATAAACATAAGAAAAAAACATAAGACATGTACAAATAAGTACATATATATATTTTTTTGAAGAGAATAAAACCAAATGAGGCAAAACAAAAGAGTCAATCAAAACAAAAGGATCAATATGAGACATAATGCCTCCAGTTATCTTCAAAAGAATTGCCCAAACCATCAAGAATAATAAAATTGAACAAAACAGTACAGAACAAAACCAAAAAAACCAAAATATTGGAGATATTATAGGACTTCAAAAGAAGATAATAGTCCAGCCAGAGTGGGTATTGTAGTGCATCTTATTGTCTTCAAAGTAGATGCCTATAAAATCAGACTTGATACTGTCAAACAAATCAGAAAAGAATAAAATCAGTCAAAACAAAATAGTGAAAGCAACACAGGGCTTCCAATCAAGTTAACAGGGAGTCAAAAATGGTTACCATAACATATTCTGCTATCTTTGGAATAGTCATCCATGCCATCAAATCTAATACAAGTAGACAAATTGAAACAGAATAAAACCAAACTAAACAGAGTGATGAAATCAACATGGGTTTTAAATCATGATAATAGATTAACAATGGCCACTGCCTTCCCTTTGTACAAATGTATTGTACATTTTGAATCCCACTAACTCTTTTAGTTTTATATTAGAGAGGCAACCCACTATTCACCTAAATGATTCTGAACCTTTTTACCCCTGAGCATGATCTCAAGCTGTATCCATTTACCTACAAGAGCCTCAAGGTTACCTATCTTTATAGCTGAGTACTTTTCCATTGTATAAAAGTGTCTTGGCTTTCTAACTAATCTGCAGCTGATAGGCGAGCTACCCCCACTTTTTTTCTGGTTCCCTGTCACATAAAGCATTGCTTTCTCACCTTTGACTTTCAGTCTATAAACCTCCTTTTGGATTAAATGTGTTTCTTATACAAAGCATATTTATGGACCCTGTCTCCTGATCCACTCTGGCTGAGTTTCTTTTTATTAGTGTATTGGGACCATCTATATTAGTGATTATGGCCAACCTTCTCTGCCTCATCTCTGCCATGCTACTTTTCTGCCATTGGTTGTCTACTTTTCCCCTTCATTCCACTGTCTGCCCCACTCAGTGAGCCCCCTCTGCCACTGTTCCTGAAACCATGGTCTTTTTTTTTCTCTCTCTGGAATGTCCTTCAGTATTTTTTGTAGTGTTGGTTTGGTGGTCATGAACTCCCCCAGTTCCTCCTTGTCATGGAAGCATCTTGTTTCTCCTAATTTTGAGAGATAGTTTTGTAGGGTACATAAATCTGGGTTGGAGGTTATTTTCTTTTGGGCTTGTAATACTTCAAGTTCTTCTTATTTTGATGGTTTGTTTTGAGAAGTCTATCATGATTCTGATGGGTTTTCCTTTATAGGTGATCTGTTTCTTTTTTCTGACAGCTTCTAATATTCTGTTCTTGTGTTGAATTTCTGGGTTCTTGATTATTATATGTCTGTGTGTAGATCTATTTTGGTTATAGTTGGCTGGAGTTCTGTATGCCTCACTTATCTGATATCATTTCCTTTTCCTATGCTTGGGAAGTTTTCTTTAATTATTTCTGTAAATAGCCTTTGTATTTCATTTGGGTTTACCCCTGCTTCTTCACTCACATTTTTTGTTCTTAAGTTACAGTTCCCCTTGTCATCTTCTAGCCCTTGTACTGTTACTTCCTAGTTCCTTGTTATTTTTAAGAGATCTTTCCTTTCACAATTGCAAGATGCAAACCTGTCTTCACAGTTTGATAGCCTATCTTTAGTATTTTTCGAGCAGTTTTGCCAGCTTTCAATGGAGTTTTTAATTTCCTGGATATCTCTTTGAATGTGTTTCATATATTCTAAGTCTTTTTTATATTCTTCATTGAAGGATTCCCTCCTTTTTCTATGCTCCTCCATCCTTCCATATGTGTCTTCTTAAGAGGTGGTTAGCATTTCTTTTATTAGGTTTCTCATTTCTTCTTTTACCTAAGATAGTATTTCTGTTCTAAGTTCTTTCATAGTTTCTTGAAGTTGTTTCTTTATTTCAGTTGCTGTTACTTCAGACACTTCAGGTGTATAACTCCCAGTCTCTTCCGTGTTTACATCGCCTGGACCAGTACTGCTTGGGTTGGAGGCAGAGACTTCCTTTTGCTTCTTCCTCTTGTCATGTTCCTGGTTTCTTCCAGACATGTGGGGTCCTTGGCACTTCCTGTGTTGGTTATAATTTCTCTGAAACATGCTGACTAAGGAGATTTGATGGTGATAATTGGTGCACTGGTGTAGGGCTGTTTGCTGCTCTTGCCAGCATGCTGGTGAGTACTGGAATGTAAGCAGGGGTGGGTCAGGCTGGCGCCTTCCTCCTGAGCTGAATAACTGCAGGGAGCCCTCACCATTTTGGTATGTGCTGGATGAGCAGAGCTGGTTGGGGATAACTTTAGGGAAACCTTGTAGGTGGCTGTTGGACTGTGTACAGGGTGGGACTCAGTCCAAGCAATTTCCACCAGTCTGCTCCAAGCAAGTGGCTGAATGAAGCTGGCTACAGTTCTGGCTCTGGGTTTATCTTGCACAACTCCAAAATGGCTCCTGGCCAATTGCCCACTCCTGCAGGAGGACTGAGTCTCCCATACTCACCACCAGCCAGTACAGTCTCCAGTCTGCTGCTCCTCTCTGCCACTGTGTCTCCCTGGAGAGGCCTTCAGGCTTGCCAGCCACCAGCTTCGCTGTGACTGTGCATCTCCAAGTTCCTATTGCACTTCTCACATGGTGGTTCCTGCTTTGGGTGAAAGCGCAGCCAACTCCCGCCTTCTTCTGTTTAAGTTTTTTCTGTTTTTTATAATTCTTTCTGTGGGCTTCAACTCTCACTTCAGGTTCTTCCTGGGTTGAGAGGACCCACTTTCTTCCTTCTTGTCTTCCTCATGATGTATATTCCAGCATCTGGACTGTTTCTCCCAGAGAGGCTGTTTACTCTGCTGCTCACTGTTACACCATCTTCACCGGTCACCAATTATATATAAATTTAAAATCATAAACATAAGAAACAAGATTCTGATAAAAATGGAAGCTTGAGTTGACACAAACACAAAAAATGATATTTGGATGCAACTAGAGGCCATAATTCTAAGTGAAATAAATCAGACGCCATGTGCAAACACCATATTGTCTTCATAGTGAAAGAAACTGAAAAAGTAAATAATGTCCAAAAGATATTGGACATTGTGAAAGGAAAATAGACTGCTCAAAAGGAAAAAAAACAACTGGAATGGAGGACAGAAGAAACCAAAGAAAGAGAAAAGATATATATATATATATATATATATATATATATATATATATGTATATGTGTGTGTGTGTGTGTGTGTGTGCTTGCGTGTGTGTGGTAGCTAAGATAACTGTACTACTCATTCTATTAGTTCATTGAAAGAAACAGAGATTATATTGTTTCACCAATTTTGTATGTATGTATCTGGTAATCTGAGCAACTATTTTGAAGACAACAATATGCAATGCAATAACCATTGTTAATTTCCTAACATCTTTTTTTGCAATTATGTATCATTTTTTAAATTCTCTTTTAAAAAATGTTAGCAAGCCAGACATGGTGCATGCTTATAATTCTAGCACTTGGGAGGGTGAGCTAGGAGAATCATCATGAGTTTGAGGCCAGCCTGGCCTACACAGCAAGACCCTGTCTCAAAACAAAACAAAAACTTAATCAAATTCTGCATTTCCAAAAATCTAAATTAAATGAACTAAATTTGTCAAATGGCAAAAATTTATACAGGCTTTGCCATCAATCACACATCAGTAAGAAATGTATCTTATTTTTGTGTACTTGCTAAATTTAATCTTTATTCTGTGGCATATTTATTTACTTCTGCGTTTAAGTAGTCATAGAATACCAGTAAGAATATTTATGCATAATGAGGCAAAAAGTTACTTATATGGTTATATGGAAACTACTGGAGACATCAAGATAACAATCACAAAATTATTTTAAAGTGGGTTTGCTATATAAATTATTGGTGAGAATACTCTGTACTTAAGCAAAGGTGGTACTTCTATAAAAAATTTTAAATGCCATATTATCTACAGTATAAAAAAAATGCAATTTTCTACAAAATTTACTAATTTAATATCTTAATAAATAAAAGGAAATAGAATATAAAAAATGATGAACTTTCTGACAATATTATTTATATCCAAAAGCTACAAATGAATTACAAAATATAATTGGCACTATAATTTTAACAGTTCCTAGAGATCAATGGTAATCAAATAAGAATATACTGAAAATTTTCAGAGATACAATGAAAAAAATAATATTGCAGTAAGTTTAACAAAAAATGTGTGTAGTGCATTTATGAAGTCTTCTAAATATGATCAAGGGAAACATAAATATCTTGTACAAATGCAATCTCTGTCTTCAAAGATTCCTTTCATGTCTCTACAAACATAATCTGTATAACTTCCCCCTTGGTTTGATTTGAGTCTCTCTCTCTCTCTCTCTCTTCCTTTCCCTATATCCTTCTCTGTGGCTCTCTCCCTCTTTTTCTCCCTCCCTCTGTCCCTCTAACATATGCCACTTTTCACTTGCTGTCTAGGCCATATTTTCTCATTTGAAACAAATCCTCATCTTTTTGCTCAGCTCAATCACCAGACTGACCTGTCTGGATGCTGATGGAGTTGAGGAAACTGGAGTGATATCTAATCTGTTAGAAACTGATTTGTACTATACTACAGTAAAAGTACTGCGGTAAAAAGTTTGGAAATCTAACCACCAAATTCCCCGCTATCCTTGAACCCTCGCCATTTAGTAATGTACTGCACTTCTGGTGCCATCAATGAAGAGATGAGTTTATTATCCCTCTGCTGGGATCTGCAAAGGCTGGAGGTTTATGTTTAGTGATGGAATGCTATGAAGAAACTTGAGAGCAAAGTCCACAGACAGGCACAGACATGCCACCTCTCCCAACTGACAGATGGCTAAATGAAATTTCCTGAGTGAGCTCAGACAATCAGACAATGTGTAAATTATAAAGAACAATATACAAATGTTATTTAACATCACCAGGTATGAGGGTGATATGGCACTCCACAGCAGTTTAAACTAGACTAAAAACCAGTGAGACAAAATATACTAGAATAAGAGATGTGATAGTACCGAAATCCAGAGGCTTGATCAAGTCAGGTAAAAAGTTTGGAGAAAAAACCATCTTGAGGCTGAATACATCAAGAGAGTCTAGATCTTATTCAGAGACACATGTCTGCAAGTGGAAAGATTCTGCTCTTTCATTAGCACATGGAGGCATTTTTGGGCCCTATAAACAGTACTAGGAGGAGTGACACCGATATTACATCTCTAGCCTGAATCCATGGAGTTCTCAGGCTCAGGATCCATCAGCTAGCGCATCTGTATCTATTAAACCCACTGGACATGTAGGGCAGGATGCCACACAAATACTCAGACAGGATTGAGCACGAAGGTAAAGTTCCTAGGTTGATGCTTAGAGTTCTGCTATGATTTGCAGTCATGGAGAACTCAGAAAAAAGACATATTTGACAAGTTAGCCCTGAATTGATCTAAATTTCACATAATTTCTTTGTAAATGTCCAATTGGTCTGTAAGGCAGAGTTAAATGAAAAGGGATAGAAGGACAAGTATGTGAGGGCAGAATGGACCAAGAATCAAAGTAGCCAGGCAGAGTCCAGGAATATGCCAGATTCCAGTTTGGGTTTATGCCTTTAAGTGCATTGTAAGCTCCTGCATGTGAGGAAATTAGGCACTTTTACTATCGTCTGCATTCAGGAACTTTTTAATGAATCTTTTCCATCAATTTTCTTGTTTATGGTAAACATTTGAAATCAATATTATTATACCTCTTTAAAGATGAAAATTAAAGTCAAAGAATAAAAATCATTATAGGACTGGCAAAGCACAAATACAAGAAAAGGATCTCATGCTTGAGATATCTTGTCATAGCTTACACGCAAACATTGGCGACGCTGGCACCAGATCAATACATTTCTCCTACCTTTACTTTTAATTATTTGTTCTTCACTATTATCTAAAAATATTAAGTGAAAAGGTCTATATGTGTTTTTTAAATGTATGCTTCAAAAATGCGTGTCAAGCTGAATAGAGGGATAAAGTTTCTTCCTATCTCACTCCATTTTGTTGGACAAGTAAACCAATCCTTTGTCTGATGTAGCCACAGTGTACTCAGTACCTGCCTATTAGTCATTTAGGAGCAGTCTGGGTCATCAGATTGACTGCCATCGTACTGGAAAAGCACTGTAGTGCTTGTTCTCAATGTGCTGTAATTTACTTAATACTAGCTCAAAATCTTAAGGGATAGAAAAATCCATTTTCTCAAAATATCTTTCCTTGGATATCAAAATGATTACTGATATGACTATTGAGTCATTTCAGGGACTTTGCAATACTGGAATATTCCATGATGTTTTAATAGTCTATGCTAGTCAATCTTCTGTATCTAAATTATTGCTGAAAGTCAAAAACAGTTTATAAATATAAATTTAGTATCTATTTGGAGTTCATGGTGAGACCCTCTCATATATCTTTGGAAGTCAAAATTGAACATGCAGTAGAAAACAAAATGCCAGTGTATTGTTTGAACACTATGAAGTTTAAAAATATCTATTTAAATTTGACTTTTTGGGGCATTGGGAATTGAACTCAGGAACTTGAACTTGCTAGGTAGGCACTTATTCCACTGAGATATGTCTCCAGCCTGAAATTTGATTTTAATGGTAAAACATTTTTTTAATTATGCATATAATTTTAAGTAGTTGTCCAAGTAATTATAATTGCGACCTGAATTTCCTTTCCTATTTACATATAAACTCAAAATCAGCACGCCATTTAAAACAGAATGTACCAAAGTACTGATACAGAATGAGAGTTTTATATACTCCCTGATTAGCACTACAGGTCACTGTCTTGGTTATGTTTTCATTGCTGGGAAAAATGTCTGATCTCCACAAGCAAAAACAGGAAAGGTTTAGTTTGGCTCGCAGTTTTTAAAACTTTCAGTTCATAGTCAGCTGGCTCCAAGGAAGAGGGTCATGGGGAGGAGCATCTGGGAGGATAAGCAGTCTACGGCAAGGCAGACAGAAAGCCAAGCCACCGCCTGCATGTTACTGTCCCTTCACAGTCTACCCAGGCTGTAAGCCTATTGACTCTTGCCACCCACACCCAGAAATATATGAATCCAAATAGGAAACTGACTCAGATGTCATGTTTTTAATGGTTGACACAGGTGTCAATTTGAGAAATTTAGAAGTTTAAGTGACTCAGCAGGGGGTCAAGGTACTTACTTTGTAAATATTCACATTCTGTGTAAGTCGCGGGATGTGGTGTGAGTGCTATATACACCCTAGAGAATGGTGGCCTGCTTATAATATAAGGCAGGAAAAGAGGCTTGTTTTCCTTGTGCTCTTGCTGCTTTCACTGTTCCCATCTTGAACTGTTGCCCCTGGGCCACAACATCCTGCTTTGGAGTCAGCAGATTATAGACTGAAATCTCCACAAACTGTGGGCTAAAGAAACTTTTCTTTCCCTAAGTTTTGGGTGTCTGATATTTTGACCCAGCAGCAAGAGAATACTGACCAACACAAAATTTGGTAACAGGAGTGGGGTCGTTGCTGTGACTATACCTGATGATGTGGTTTAAGAACTTTTGGCTTATGGGAAGAGTTTGGAAATGTTCAGTGATGTCACCTGAAAAAGTAGTGCTGGTATGCCTTAGGCTGTCAGAGCACAGAAGACTCCAAGCCTAATAGAAATTCTGTCAGTAGGCTGGGGATTTAGCTAAGTGGTACAAGTGCCTGCCTGGTAAGTGTGAGGTCATGAGTTCAATCCCCACTACTAAAAAAAAAAAAAAAAAAAAAAAAGAAAAAAGAAAAAAGAATCTTGTCAGTAAAGACAAGTTTGGAGAGGTTTTTGCTGGCAGAAAGGACTGCACTGGGTGCTGGACACCAGATGGTGCATGTTATGATTTGGAAAAAAAGTTTGTCTGTATTTTGCTTGTCCAGAGACCTTGCCTGATACTAAGGTAAAGGGAGGTAGACTAATTAATCTGGCAGAAGAAATTTCAAAGCAATTGAATACTGAGACTGTGGTATGACTATTGTAGGAGGCTTTTAGCCAGATTCATTTTGAGAATCAAGAGCAAAGAGTCCAGTAAGATGATTTAAAAAGTTGTGAGTTTGACCAAAAAGGAAGACACTGGCATCATCCATGGGGTGCTGGTTTTAGATGCATACAGAATGCAAGAGTTTTGGGGTTAATAAGGCTTCCACCCCAATACAGAAGGCCTGTGAGGCCAGGAAAAGTGCCCCTGAGAGGGCAGTGTGTGAGGCTGGGAGGAGGAAGCTGAAAGTGCAAGGGAGACCCCAGAAATTTGGAAAAGCCAAGAATATGGATTACCTAAGCAATGCTACAAGGAGGGAGTAAATAGAAGCTACAGGAGTTGTAACCACCAAAAGCTTCATAGGGGTGGAGTCACTGAAGCTCTTTGGAGCTCACAATTTGCCAGATTGCTTCAAATGCTGGGTGTGAAATTCCATGACTTAATGTTTGCTTTGCTGGATTTTGCACTTGCTTTGGTCCCAATGCTTTGTACCTTCCTGCTTGTAACTTTTGGAATGAAAGTGTTTATCTTGTGTCATTGCATGTTAAAAGTGTTTAACTGTTTTCATTTGTACAGGACCTAGTGTTTGTCTTACATCTTGGAGCAGAGTTAGAACTAGGACTTATCAGCAATGCTGAAACTGTTAGGACTTTGGCAACTCTGGGAGATGGTCTAAATGTCTTTTGCATAAAGGGATGTGCATGAGTCTTTGGGGAACAAAGAGCAAAATGTTAAGGTTCTAAAGTAATATAATGTTGATAGACATAATACTGGTCCTTAATGATTGTTAAATCCGTGTTATAATGTTTAAGGTTTGAAATAACAAGAATAAGCATGTCTTTGTATCTGGAAACCTGTTTAAACAAATGTGTCTGCCAAGTTGACAAAGGATGGATTGTAATGGTTGATGCACTGTGTCAACTTGAGAAGCTCAGAAGTTCAACTAAGTGACTCAGCAGGGAGTCACTGTGTAAATATCCTCATTCTGTGCAAGGAGGAGGGCAAGGAGATGGTGTGAGAGCTACACTCACCCTAGAAGGTAGCAAACTGCTTACAATATAAGGAGGAAAACAGGCTTGTTCTCTCTTCTTTTTTGCTTTTGCTGCTTTTGCTGCCACTGTTGCCCCAGTGCCACGCCACCCTGCTTTGGAACCAGTTGATTACAGACTGAAACCTCCACAAACTGTGAGCTAAATGAACCTTTCCTTCCTTAATTTTTGGCATTCAATATTATGTCCCAGCAAGGAGGAAAAAGTAAACAAGACAACATTTTTAATCTAAACCCACACACCTTTAATCCATTCACACACCCTATGTCCAGTCACCTTTTTAAAGTTCCACCTTTGAGCTCATGAGGTTTTGGAGGAACATCGAGGGACAAGACATAAGAGTCATTCACTGTGCATTTAGTATTCATGGATACTAACAGTAGAAAATTAATAGATACTAATAGTAGAATAGATACAAATAGAATAGCTTCAACTTTCAATTCTTAGTTCAGATATTCCAAGAAGAATTAATAATGTCAATACTTTTTCAATAATTCACAACCAAATAGATCAACTGTAGGGTACTCTTTTCTCCTCCTCTTGCTTCACCTAATACTCATTGCTCCACAGAGATGAAATTAGCAAAACCCAGTTGATTGTATTACACAGAGTCTTGTCACACCAGCCATAAAGAAAATGCAGAGAGTGCTTATCTAGAAAATGGATAGTTAAAACCTGAAATGATATCAGACTTACAGGATTATGTTATGGTTCTCAGTGACCATTGCAATGAAAAAAATGAAGCATGGAAGTGAAGTGAAAGTGTCGGTGCTACCAGTACCAAAAAAGGTCACTTTATAGGGTTGTAGCCACAGCTCACAGGCAAAATTCAAATTCCACATATGCTTTATAGGCTGGGTATTTTTAGTAAGTTAAAACTGTACAGTTATAGAATTAAAGAGAGACTCACTTATACAGAATGAGTTACTTTAAGTCTTTTGTTATAAATGCACTTAATACAGAATTAAATATTTACTGATTTTTCAATGTCATCATTCAGATACATGAAAATAACATATTTTTATCAAAAATGACAGTTTTAAGTCAGTATAACCTATATTTGTAACTGAATAAATAATATTCACAACATTTTAATTTGAATACCACACAGGATAATCCAGTGACCAAATATATCAGTTTATGAACTTACTGTCTCTTTCAATACATTCTCTATTAAATAACAACTCATTATTTTTCAACACTTTGGGAAGTGGGTTCCTGTGTGTCACCATTACCATTAAACTATCACCTTTAAGCCACTTGCCAAACATTAATTTTATATATTTGTCTATATGTTAGACCCTATGAGTAGCAGAGAAACAAAATCTGTTGAATTTGATAAACTACGAAATGAAATTGTAATAGTAAATTCTGCTTTGATACCTGGAGAGCCAGGGGAGTCTCAAAAGCTTTAGCTTTCTGTTGCCTGCCCTCTCTTATCATGTGGATAAAGTGTCCTAGCACTGTATCTAATCAACTAAACTAAGAACATGGTTAAATATTTCTAAATACTAGGTTTTGGCTCCTTACAACCCACTTAGTGATTCAAATGAGCAATTCCTTACTCTGTGGAAACAGGGACACTTCACACAGTTGTTACTACACAGTTTGGCTTTCATCCTGCTCTTGAGTAAAGTCTTCTCTCCACAGGCTGTGATTATTTAGCATATATTATAATTAAGTTTCCTCCACCCAGTGTGGTCTGTCTAATGTTTCTTCATCTGTATAATTATAAGGTAAAAATCACTCCTACACCAATTGACTGAAGAGGAAGTCGTTAAAATACTAATAACATCTCTAAAAATAAATATTTAAAATACAGCAGAGTGAAAATTGCAAGTCATTGTTGCAAATGCATAAAGAATACATCAATGAAATAAAATACATCCCTGTTCAAGAATTGGAAGGCAATACTTTAAGATGCCTGCTCTACCTAAAGATATTTATAGATGCAATGTATTATGTATCATGATTCTAGTGTCATATTTGCAGGAACACAAAACAATTCTAAAATTAATATCGAGTGACTTATAGTAGTCAAAATAACCTTGAAAAAGTACAAAGAAGGTGATTTATACTTCATGATTTCAGAGGAGGCAAAGACAATTCAATGTGTAAGAGACAAATATTTCAGCAAACACTGATAGAAAAATCTTAATCTCCACATGGAAAAGAATGAAGTTAGGTCTTTCCCTAACATGATAATACTACTTTACACAAACACTAACTCAAAATGAATGAAAGATCTGACTATAAAAACAGCAAAAATTCTTAGGTAACATATGGCTAAAATTTCATGACATTGGAATTGGCTGTGATTTCTTGGATGTCATACCAAGGGTACATACAACAACAAAATTCAGGCAAATGTTACTTTACAAAAAATAATAAACATTTGTGCCACAAAAACATAGCCTATAGAATAAAAAGCACCAGAAGAATGGGTAAAACATGGAAAATTGTGTATATGATGAAGAATCAATAGCCAAGATATGTAGACAGTGCCTAAAACCCAAGAACAAAAAATGTCATTTGTTTAAAGAATAAGCTATGAACTTGAATAGACACATTTTCCAAAGAAGGTATAAAAGCACCCAAGAAGCACTTGATAGGATGCTACATGTAGCTAAAAATTAAGGAAATGAACATTAAAACTATAATGAACTCACACCCATTAATCTGTACACTGTCCAAAAACAAGAAGAAACAAGTAATAGTCAAGAAATGGAGAAACTGGGTCTTGTCCATGTGCACCATTGGTGAGAATGTACACCAATCATTGGAGAGAACAGACAGAACTTCACAACATTAAAAACAGAATCACCACATTATGTTGCAACTGCATATCTGAGTATAATGCCCAATTGTGTTGAAAGCAGTGTGCTGAGATAGGTGCATGCCCGTTTTCATAACAGCATTATAATAGATAATATACGCAGACAATCCAGAGACACATTGACCAATGAATGGTGAAGCAAAATGTGTTACACACCTAAGAGAGGATATTACTGAACCTTAAAAATAGGGACATTGTACTAAGTGAAGTAAGTTATTCAGAAAAAAAAAACTGTCTGATTCCACTTTAAAAGTAGTACAAAAATAGCCAATATCATAAAGAAATACATCCATCAAGGCTTGGAGGCAGGAAGAATAGGGAATTACTTTATAAAATTTTGATTTTATCAGTTGTAAAGGATTGAAATATATTAGTAATGGTAGGATATTAGTATGAAACATATTTAATACTGATGAATAGGTAAAATAATAGTACATAAAGTTTTAATAGTAAATTATCCAATATAGGTCAGAATTATTTGGAAGATTTTATCATTTTGAGAAGGTTGACAAGTAGTTTTATTATGAATATTTCAATATTTATACACAAAGCTTAAGCATCTAAGCTCTTTCAGTATCTTCAAGCACTCATGTTACTAACTCTGAACTTTCTAAAGCATGTATTCTACTTAGAAACATCAATTATGTATTTAATATTAATCACTTTGTATTTGGGCTTATTTTTCATCATGACTGCTATTGACATAATCAAGTATCATGCAACTGCATAACATTTAAAGTGTAGATGGATGAGTTAAGAAAATAATAGTGGTCATCTTATAGCTTTCTTTCACTCTTATAGAAAAAATTGTTTCAGAGTGCATCTATTCCTATCTCCAACCTGCAGTAGCTGGAAATTGAACTTTAGCATTTTAAAGTACCTATCAAATAAAGCCTACTGTAATTTATTTTCCTCTGCAGTCATGCCTTAGTATCAGATTGGCTAGCTACCCAACTTTAACATATTGTAAAAAAAAATCTTTTAGAAGTTTTCCATGTTTGTGAGTTAATTTCTTTTATCAATTTTTAATGAGTTTTCCAAACACTGCCTTTTAAAAGTATTGTTTCAATTTCTTTTTATGATTTTTAAAGAAGATAGAAGAAAAATACTAACATGGAAAATACAGCTTTATTCCATTTCACATTAAAATTCATCTGATTTTATAATCCATATCATCTGCTTGTGAACGTGTTGGCTTTCTTTAATGCTAACCACTTGGTAATTTGACTTGAATTAATTACTAGGCCACATGTGGAACTAGGAAAAAGGAACAGATTAAATGTTGGTGTGTTTGCATCCCCAAGGAGTGGAAAACATTTTAACATGTACATATATACACAGATTTAATCTCATTTATTCTAAAACATTCACTATTCTTTCACATGGAATTAATGTAGAAAGAGATTAAATCAGAACCAACTATTGTTTCTATTTATGCAATAGATATTGTGCTTTAGATCTGTACCTGTGTTTTTTTTTGACAAATTAATAGACTAATTCTCACAAAATCCAGACAGTTGAGCATATATTCTTAATTCTAAATGTTAGATTATGTATTGGTGTAGGGCATTTTTTTACTAAAAAGAAAAATAGAAAGGGACTAGAAATGATATAGAATTTCAAAAATATTAGGAAATTAACAGCAATTAATATATTGCATATTGTTATCTTAGTAGTTGTCCAGATTACAAGATTTAGGCATAAAAATGATCAAACAATGAAACAAACTGTTCTTTTTGATGAACTTACAAAGGATGAGTAGTATGTGATATATCGATATCATCCAAATGAATTTCTTTTTGACTTTAACTTGATCTGTCATCTGTCTTGGAGCAAAAGGAGCTCCACATAAAAAAACCAAAAATACAGTGCAAGTTGAATTCGATTTCACAAGAGTCAGAAAATGAATGTGTTATGTAGATTTTGAAATATTGTCTTTATTTACACTTTCAAATATATGTACTGCATTTTACAACAACTCATACACGGTCTATTCTGCTCAGTGTGCTTGCCTAATATTTGCCAATTAACACCATCCATGCAACACAGCTTACTGCCATGGAATCAGGTAATAACAGCACCTTAATACAAAATACAAAATAAATTATAAAAAGCAATTTCCACATAATTGGAAAAATGTTCATGCATATTTATTACTGCAAGTTCTCTGAAGATTGTTATTTTTTACATTTCTGCCCCCACTTCTTGGAAATTGAAAACTGAAAGATAAAACAAGAGAAGCAGTTAGTATGCCAAGTGTGTGCTGGTGCTATGAACAGTCCCTTTTTCCCTAGCACTTCATTTTCAATCTGTTTCTAAAGAAGCAATCAAGTGACACATGCAATATTCCAATACATTTTTCCACAAGGAAATGTTGGCATATCTGGCAGTCAATTGTGTCAATTTATCATGAGTATCTGGATTTTTAAAAACATCACTGACGGATGATTTTCAGGATGTAGTCCACTCACAGATACTGTAGTAGTTTAACAGTATAACTCAGTTGGTATAGCATGCTTGGATTTTGGAAATGGTTCCAGGTTAATTTTAAGAACTCAAGTCTTTTAATTCTTTAGTTTCTAATAGAAGAAGTGAAAAGTACTGAGGAGAATATGAAGAAATGAGGACATAAGATCAGATGACCATAATGTAGGGAAAAAAAAACTTTCTTTGCTGGAAAGATCCAACCTTGACAAGCATAAAATGATAATACATTTTGAGTTTATTCTGTTTGATCCTCAGTAGGCTATTTGTTCAAACCAAATTACAGAAGTTATCACGTAGACGAAATTATCTTAAGAAAAACTACCTGTCTCCCCAGCATCACTGTCTCCTGTTCTCTGTCTTAAACTTCACCGTCCTTTTGCTCAGCATCACTTGAAGTTCTCTCTACATGCTTCCTGCTCTCACTGAGAGTCTCCAGACTTTTCCAGAAGGCTTTCTTTAATTCCTCTTCAAACACTTCCCAAAAGTGATAGGAAACATATTTTTTTCTATTTTTCTGGAATAGTTCATAACTAGTTTTGACATACCAGATAATATATTATGATAATCTTTGTTTACTTATTCATGTATGATGCCTAGTAGGTCCCCAAATCTTAGAAGATATGGGGTGTTCTGTGCTCAGTCATAATCCTGTGCATATCTCTGATGTTCTCTTACTCCTCGTGGGGTAAAAGTCAAATCTTTGCTCCACACTTTTCTGCTACATGTTTCACAGAGGTAACATCCTCCATAAACCAGATGAGGAGATAAAATGATGGTTGCTCTCTTACTGCTTTTACCTAACAAACTTTCTTCCAGAGTTTCTTTTCCCCATCAGAAAATCAGTAGGCTTTTAGATACACAAATGTAAGAGTTTTCTAATTCTGCACTATTCTACTCCATAATCCTTCCAAAACACCAAAGCAAGCTGCATAGTCATTTAACTCATAGTTAAGTTTACTGCCAACTGCATTAAGATTGATATTTTTATTCATCAGTGCAGCACCCATATTCCCTTAGCTAGTAAGACTTTCCAGAGAAGCTCACTATACATTTTTATAATCTCATACTGACAGCATGAGGTCAGAGTTTCCTCTGTCTTCCTAGCCGAGATGAACACTTCCAGAATTAAAGACCTTCTGGAGTTAAGGAAAAACATTTCTAAAATTCTCCCTAAACTAAAATAAGACATCAGTATTTTCATCAACGTCAAGCAGATAATATACACATTACGCAAACTCACATGTTGCTCGAAACTCAAAAAAGTTCAATATAATTGGACATTTAAAAAGGTCTCAGCGTCACAACTCTATAATATTTTCTCAACTGAAAGAAATAGAAACGTTTTTGAAAAACAAGGTCCATACAGAAAGAGTTGACAAGTAGTCAAGTTAGAGATGTAGAAATGGAGTAAGCTAAGTTTTGCTTCCGTCACCTGCCTGAAGAGGGCGCTGCTAGAGACAACAGCATAGCTTTGAGAAGAGCTAATAAATTTCCTGGAGGACTAGAAAGTGTCCCTAGAGATAAAGTGAGATGATCCAATGTAGGTTATTTTTTCCAGATTTTGTCTGCAGAAATAGTACCACATGTTTTGAGAATTGACTTTATTCTACATGGGGTGATCAATGAGAACTCTCAAAAGTTTCATTAAAAACAGCTAATAAATTACAGCACATTTTTGCACATATGAATTTTCATATGACAGGTAAATTTCTTTGATAAGAACAAATTCAGTGGCAGCAAAAATAGTTTACCATTGAATATACAGAATACTTTAAATTAGGTACCATTAAATCCATTATATATATAAGGAAACTAGAAATGAAAATTTTAAATCCCCTGACAACTCACCATACTAAAATTTAAACAAAGCTTCTGTATTATTTCCAGTTTAAGTTTATAAACTAATAATAATAAATGTAAAAATTTCATGAAATAGGTATACACCTCAACCATTGTTAAATAAAATATAATCATTATATTAAATAATAATGTTCAACCCCAAATCTCACATGATACAGAATCACTGTCCAGATCTAGGCCAGCTTCCACACCCATATTCTAATTTTCGATATAGAAAAATGAAGCCCAGAGTAAGCAATAATCCTGAACCAAATATTCATCAGAAGACCAAGAGTTTTATCCCTTGCCAGGTGTAGGTGTGTATGCCTGCAATCCAAGAATTTGGAATGTGAGGAGCTGAGGCTGAAAGATGTCCTTGAGTTCAAGGCCATCCTTGGCCACATAGTAAGCTGAAGGCCAGTCTGGATTACATAACAAGACTTCATCTCAAACAACAGCAGCAACAACAAGAACAACAAAAGTTTTTATCTCTCTACGTGTGGATCCAATACAGAGCAGAGATCCCATTTGACTGGTCTATTATTTAGGTAACTATGAGCTGCTAAGATTTACTGATGGCAAACACCTAAAAATGTCTAGAAATCTTCATAAGGGCATTTGAATTGCAACTGAGTTTCAGTTTTGGAGCTCAAAATACCTTTCCCTACTCTCAGAAGACAGGGAAACCTAAGATACAAGCTATTCTACATTTTTAATAATAAAATACATGTATCAGTAAAGCAACATAATTCTAAATAATACAAATGCCAGGAGTACTATGGGAACATACTTTGTAAATACCTATCTTAAAAGTCAATAATCTTTTTTTCTCAGTAACAAATTTTATAAAGACAAGTGATTATAATGTTACTGTAATGCATACCATATTGATTGAAGAGTTGTAAAGACAACTCAGAGAGACAGCATGTGCCCCATATCAGCATGCTTACTGGTAATACTCAATATGACAACTTGTTCTGCTGTACTTACTACAGCACATACATGGAGACTGACGCACTACACCTAACTAAACTATAGGTTTTAGTCAACTATGATCAGTTTACCCACTAACATTCTATTTCCAGCCCAGGATACAATTCACACTTATATCCTTACATTGGTTTCCAGGTCTCCTTGGTTTCCTTCGATGCGTGTCCATTTCTAGTTTCTACTTTGCCTTTTATAATCTTGATATTTTGAAGAATATTGGCCAAGTATCTGGCAGAGCAATGGTCATCAACTTTTGGCACCAGGGACTGGTTCCATAAAAGACAATATTTTCATGGATGAGGTAGGGAGGAACTAGTTAGAGGATAATTCAAGCATACTGCATTTATTGCACATTTAATTTATATTATTACTAGATTGTTATATACAATGAGATAATTGTATAACTCACCAAAAAGAAGAACCAGTGGGAGTTTTGATTTTCCCTGGTACTAGATAGTCCCATCTGGGGCTGATGGGAAAAGGTAACACATGACACAGACTCCATAAATCCTGTCCACTCTATAATCTCATTTTGGTTGCTGTCACTACAGAAAACACTGATTTACAGAGACATGCTATTAGAAGTGCAGGAAGGCTATTCAGTCCTTTTGTAGCATTTTCAATATATTTCACCTTGACTTTAATACAGAAGATGTGGAGAGTTGAAGTTGTCTCTATATATTTAAGGCCACTGTTTTTTGTTATTTCATGTATTTGATCTTTGCATAGCAAAGACAAAGTTGAGTCATCTGACTTAATCACAAATGAGTCAAGGACTCATTCTTTCTCAGTTTTTTTTTTGCGTGTGTGTGTTTGTGTGTGTGTGTGTGTGTGTGTATGTGTGTGTTTGGGGGTAATGCTCAAACTCTCTGAAAGTTGGGGTAGGTAATCATGTGAAAGCTGGGAGGAAGCAAGCTCTAACTTAGTCTCTTTGAAAATGCTGCTCATGTTTGAAACATGTCCAGAATTCCCAGTGTTCAGTCATCACCACCATAATTCCAGTTTAAATTTGAGTGCAGTCATTTAATCTAGTGACTTGAAAAATGTCATTCTCCCTTGAAGTGATAAATTGAATTTATTGAGCTGTTTGAATATGTCACCAGAGTAAGCAAGTTATGGGAGTGATTCTTTGTTACTGAAATGTCCTGTCAGTGATGACTTTTTCAAAGAGAAAGTTCTGGAGTGACACTTCTAACTCAAAAACTCTGGTCAGTGATACATCTTTAAAAATCCCGTTTCACTTCTGTGTATAAGCAAAGGCACGTGCACTCTGCATCCATCTTCTCACAAAGTTGCTTGAACAGATGTGAGTTAAGGGCACTTTCTGTATCATGACTGATAATTTCAGTCACACACATGTTGCAAGGTGTTATTAAGTGCAGGTAATATTTTCTTAGTTAGCCAGCCTTTATCTTTGAATGACATACTACTTACACTCACATTCAGATGTCCAAGAACTTTGGCTTATGATAGGCACTCACACAATTGGGTGAGGAAGTGTGCAGAGAGTGTCTTCACACTGGAGGCCGGAGGTTTAAGTCCAAGGTCTGGAGCTCACTGAAGGGCCCTGTGCAAGGCCATATCAGAAGGATGATGGGTCTGTGACAGAAGGCTGCAGACCATACACCAGAAGGCTGAAGGATCCAAGGCAAAAGCTAGAGTCTGTACTGGAAGCTAAAAGATGACATCCAAGCTGAAGACAAAGACTAGTGCTCCTCCAGCGAACAGAGCAAGCTCATTCTTTCTCATTTCCCCTTACACCATCCAGGAGACTAGCTGCCCTAGGGTGGATGCCCTACACCCTAGGGTGTAGAATTGCTGAGCCAACTTAGTTAACCTTCTAAACTTCACAAGATGACACAGTCAAGCATTGCAGTAATCATTTAAAGACTTGAACACTACTGAAGCTGTGGTGTTGGTTAATAACAAAAGTGTACATAACATAGCCTCATATACATTCTCCTGAAAAATATATTATTCGAAAACAAGCACTGTTGTTTTGTTATTAACATTGGTAACTTTATCAACCTGGACTCCATATAAGGGTAATATTAATCCTTCCTAACAATTGTGCCATAACATCGTCTGCTATTTCACTAGTTTTTCTAGGTGTAGTGCTAGGCAAAAGATTAACACCTGCCACCTTTTGAACTACAGCTTCTCCTAAAAGTTCATGGAAAATGTCCTTAGCTGTAGGCATGACCAACTCTTCACCAACAACGAAAGCTGTCTTAGTTTTAACAATGAAGTTTGCCCATGAGAATGGGGTTGTCTGTGCAGACACATTTGATGAAATAATGGTCTTCAATAATTGCTTCTGCTATTCATGTTCACAATTTTTTCTTTGAAAAATTCAAATGACTTGTCTTTTAATGCCAGGTGCTTGATCTCTATGTGTCAAAGATGTTTTCAAGGTTTCATGGCTTTATTAGATAGCCAGTCACCACATATTACATCGAGAAGGGTTGGAGGGTATCAATCATCTTTTGCAATGAACATATATTTAACTAGGTTTTTCTTTATTATTTTTGTTTTTCGAGACAGTGTCTCATTATGTAGTTCAGGCTGACCTTGAACTCACTATGTCACCCAGGCTGACCTCCAAATCACAACAATCCTGCCTCAAGCTTCTGAGTGCTGGATTACAGGCATAAGCCATCATGCTCAGCTTAAACAAGTCTCTTGATATTTTTTAAATGCAAATTTCTTCCTGTTGAGAGTTAAAGTTTTCTCTGATCTCATCATTGAATCTTTCTCCATTTTCAAGGAAGCTCAAAGAGATGTTTTGTTTTCATTTTTTTTTGTTTTGTTTTCTGTTATTTTGGCTAGGTTTAGGTTTTGGACTTGCCAAAACTGTGACCATGAAAACTGGCTTGTACTAGAAAGAGATGAGAATGGAAGCAGAATGTAAATAATGTGCAGGCCATATGCACATTTAAATTAGTGTCAGAGTCTGCCACCAAATCCAGTTGTACAATGCAAGTACATCAATTAACTTGTCACTTTAAAAACTGCTACCAGATGTAATTTAATTGATACTTTGCCACTAACTGATAGGGTTTTCATATGTGTACACAAGCAACTGACTTATGGTTCATATGCAATCAGACTTACATGCTAATGTTCGTCTGTATTTACAGTCACTTCCCTGTACTAGCATCACCACCTCAGCTCCACATCTGATCATTAGATGATCAGTTCACAGTAGGGTTCTGCTTCCTTCAGAATCTAAAACTGTTGCTGCACTGACAGGAAGTAGATGTCAGGAGCTAATCCAAGTAATGGGAGTGGCTTTGAATAGAGGTGAAGTTGTACTTATTCTCAATTTGCTCAATTCTTGCTGTGAAGCCTGGTTTTTAATAAGCCATGTACTGAAGATTGTCTGTAGCACTGGAGTTATAGATCCTTTTAGTAGAGTATCAATTTGGATTTTAATTATTAGACTGGAATTAAAAACTCTGGAGAAGAATGATTTTTCTCATATACCAGGCACATAATATCGGTATGCCTTGTTACTGGAGATGAAAATTTGGATGATTCGGTTAGTGGCTTGCTCATCAGTTCTCTCCAATGTAAAATTAATAGTAGTCTCATGATATACTCTATTAATTAGAAACCAGTCACTCTGCCAGCATATGCTCAAGGGAGTGGTAATTAAGCTCAAGCTTCTGAAAAGAACATTGATGATTTTATGGATATATGTTAAATCTATTGTTGCAATTAATTAAAGTTGGAGATGCACTGAGGCTCTAGAAATGCTTCAGTTCTACTTCAATATTGTACTTTAATTTTAGCATTCATAAAAAAAGCTGAGAAATTTTAGTGTTTTACATTAATTTCTGCTTACTTCATTCATCCTACATTTATTAATTAAAATTTTTGTTTGCAAGTAAAGTTTGTTCAATGTTTCAATTTTGAAAATTTATAATGTAGATGCTATTTGTGCTGTTTTTGGTATATAAGCCAGTATTCTCTATATCTATATCTCGCTGTATATAATGAGGCCTTCTCCTTTTTTTGGCTCTGATTTCTTTAAAATGTTTTCATTTTATTTAATATTAACATTTTGTACTTATATATTGATACAAAGTGCTCCAGACATCTATTATAATACTTTTTCACAGTCCTAGAGTCAGGACCCTTTTTCTCTTTTCAAGAATGTTATTAGAAACAAAGATCTTAGTAACAGAGTCATCAAACTTACTGAAGTATCAATCATGTCATATGTATGGTATATATATATATATATATAGTTTGTCTATATCTATCAATCTATTTACCTATTTCTCTATCTGTATACAAATACACACACCTCACTCTATATTTCATTATCTGTTTGTCTCTCTCTTCCTCTCTCTCTCTCCATATATATATGTATATATATATATCTCCATATATATATATATGTAGTCCTTCAGTCCTAAGAGTTAAATGACAAGTGACCATGGAAGGGAGATATAAGAGACCCCCTGGAATATGAATGTATATATTAAATGGAATTTATATATTACCTATACTTTTAATATATAATATATGTATCTATATGTTTCTTAATATATTAAAAGTTTTGCTAATATCTCAGACTCTGTGTACTAATGTTCTAATGTACTAATGTACTCCAGTAACAAAGGGTTCATCCTCCCTTGCCTGCCTTGACTAATAGAACTTTTATTTGGCAATAAGAAACCTAAGCCTTATGTCTGCCACATATGTGTTTACTTCTTCAACTCTAGCTACATAAGAAGTAGATCCAAAATTTCTAAGCTTTACCATTTTAGGCCATTTTTGAAAGGTAGTGAGATATTTACATACATTTTGAAATTTTTTTCTTTCAGTATTACTATTGTTACAACGAGTGTGTGTCCTTCGGAAGTCCAGGCATGTGTCATCTCATCTAGCACCTGTTAAAAATATTTACATACATTAAAATTTATTTCTTGTGAGGTGTACTGCTATGCTTTTGACAAATGAAAAAGTATATCCATCAAAGAAAAGTGTCCACTACAACTGTAATCAAATTGAAATATCTAACTAAATTTTTTTGTGTAGTCTCTTTACAGTGATTATTATCTGTTTCTCCAATCCCTCATGACCATTGACATATTTTTATTGGAAAAGTTTTGACTTTTCCAGAAAGGAAGATAAATGGAACAAAACAACACGTAGCCATCCAAATCTGAGTTCTTGCCTTTTGCAAATTGCATTTAATATTCATTCCTGCTACTATACTAGTCAATGACTTGTTCCTATAAATTTCTGTGTTATGGTCAAAACTATATTCATAAAGTTTTTTAGTCCTAGTTTATGAATAGCATTTGTACTGATTGAATTGTCAAATTTTTCCTGCATCTTAAAATGACCATTTGTTTTCTCTTATTTACTCTGTAAATATGGTGAATTATACTTGTTGATTTTGGTGTGAAATGACTGAATTTGTAGGGTTAACACGCCTTTGGCTAGGTGTATAATTTTATACATATATGACTATATGTGTGCTGAATTTATTTTGCTACTAGCTTCCTAAGAATTTTTGTATATATACATGAGAGATATTAATTCACAGTATTATTGTTTCTGCAATGTCTGTATCTGACTTTGATAAATTGGTATTATTTAAATGTTTGGTAAAATTTCCAACAAAGTCATATTGGTTTGGAGGTCTTTAAATATATATTTAATTGCTTATTAGACATAGTTATCTATATATCTACTGCTTCTTGAGTGAATTTGTGCTGTTTGAATATTTCATGCAGTTCATATATTTCAGTTGTATATTTCATCTAAATTTTCAAGTATATGGGCATAGAGTTGCTTAGAGAACTTTTTTTTTAATGTCTGTGATTCTTGCACTTGCAATCTGGTCAATTGTGACAATCTCTTTTATTAAGTACATTGATACAAATATGGAAGCTTGAAGCATCGCACATGTATTATCTCATAGTTACTGTTTGTCAGGACATTGAGATAGCTAAGTCCTCTAGTATTTCACAAGACTGTACTCAAGGTACTATATAGAGCTCAGTTTTCTTCTGCACACCTAACTGAGGAACAACTCACTTTTTCTAAACTTATTTAGCTTGTAAGTAAAACTCATTGCCCCATAGATACAGGTCTATGGAAACCTGTCTCTTCCTTGACTATCAAGAGAGGCAGAACTCGACTGCCAAAAACTATTTGCTCTTGCCAGAAGCTGCCCATAGTATTCTGTCACACCAGCTTCTTTAAAAGGGCCACCCGTGTATCATGCCAGCAAATGAAGTCTCCCACAAGCCAGACAGAGACTCATGTAACACCAAGCATGCATAATCAGACTGCTATGTGCTCACCTATCTCTAACAAACAGCAATAGGAAAATGGAGCCTTCAGTTACTGCGTGGTGCTGGGGTGTGTCAAGCTAAACCTGGCAGTGAGCTTCACCACAAAGTTATGTGTTAGCTTCCCTGCGCAGCCCCCTGCAGGGGCATCTGCTTCCCTCCTCAGCTGCTCAGTCAAGGACCAGGCAGTGGAGGCGACCCTGATGCTAACTTGCTAATGTGACTCCAAAACTCAGCCCACAGGACTGGCAAGGGTGCAGGAGATATGGGACTTTATCCAGGACTGGTTTTCACTCTTCTGGGCCTAGTACTACGTTTTAAGTCTGAGGCTTTATACTTAACCCCTGTGCCCTCTCCCAAGTGGAAGGTGTTTCTCTCCATTCTGCTTAAAGGTGAAAAGGGTGATGCTGGTTACTCTTTACTTCATGCCTATTTGATGTATCTTCTGGTGTTGCACTAAAATAAGGGATCACGGCTCTCCCTGGGCTTCTGCGGTACTTCCGGAAGTAATCTGGGTCCTGAACACCTGTTCAAATCGATGTGTCTATAGGAGGACATAACCCTGGAGGCTTCCTCAGCCGCCAACCTGCTTCGCTTTCTCCACTCCAAATCTTCATTTACATTAGCACATTGATGTTAATGCATAGATTTAGTTTGAAAACTAAAAATGCTCTGCTTCAATTTTTGAAAATTTACTTTGAGATTTACCATTGATTTTCAATATCTAAATATTTGAGGATTTTACTGGTATCTTTTATACTGCTGATGTTTAAGTCTGTTTGGGCATGAGAATATACTTTGTATGATTTCTTTGTATGTTAGCCTTGTGAAAGATTGTTTTATGATCCAGGATATGATGTTTACTAGTGAATGTCCTATGGGTTCTTGAGAAAAATTTGCAGTATGTTACTATCACTTGAGAGTTATATAAATATCAATTTGACCAACTTTGTTGATATTAAATGATAGATCATCTATATAGTAGTGGTTTTTCCTTGCATCTTTTTTAAACAGTTAATGGGAAAAATGTAAAAAGCCTCCAAATATAATTGTAGATGTTTCTATCTTTCTATAAAGCTATCACTTACTGTCTTATGTATTGTGACATTCTGGAGACATTTTAAAGTCTAATGTCATACATTCATAAACTAAACAAATTTCCAGCTATACAAAGTTATTTGACTTTTCATATTTTCCCTTAAATGAACAACAAACATGAGCTTCAAAATATTTTCAACAAAACTAAACTTATGTCTCTTCATTTTACCGCAATTTCATTAATGAACAGCTGTCGGGATTTAATGGAAAGCTAAGAACGACCCAAGGGACCACGCCGCCTTAGGCCCTGTGCGGCCGAGAGGGCCCTGCATTGGCGAATCTCTGCCAACCCTACCCGTCCTCACTGGGGGGAACCTCGGGTGAGGTCACTTGGTGAGAGAGAGGGGAGAACTCAGAGTCCTGCACACAGACGGAAACAGTGTCACACATAAAACTACACAACTACCAGAGATGCTTTTCCTGCCCAAGCTGCATGAATTCTGCTTATTAAAGGATTACATCTATAATGTCATGTTATTATACATTCCTCAACATGTTCTTTAATTTTTATCCATCTGTCTGTCTATCTAATATCTATCATCAATCTGCATATTTTGTAGCACTGGGGGTTGAACACAGAACCACCGTACTGATTTGCAGCCCTAGCCCTTGTTTATTTATTTACTTACACTGAGACAGGATCTTCCTAAGTCATTAAGTTGTCCAGATTCATCCTGAACTTGTGATCCTCCTGCTTCAGCCGCCCAAAGCTCAGGGATTGGTAAGTGTGCCCTGCACTCAACTGCTTTTAGGAACTTTATCGTAGAATTATCTTCATTTCTGATGATTATCGATCTACAGTTACCCCATTATTTAATCTTGCCCCAAAATCATTCAACACAAGACCAAGGCATAAAATAAACTCTTCCCAACACATTCTTTCTGGGCATCGCATTGGAAAAAGCCCCAATTCCCAAAGAGCATCATCTCCTTAGTATTACAAGCATTCGAATGCCTAATATTGATAGTAATTTTTTCCTCATGATTTGATAGTTGGGTATTAACAAACACAACAAAAATAATATAGAAGTTTAGGGCTGGAACTGTTGTATGATAAACACTTGTACTCTGTAGTGAGGTTCCAGTTGGAACAGTTTAAGTAAGGGAAGAAGTTGTTTTTCTATTCAACTTCGTGTTCCTGTTATAAATGTATTTAAAAATGGTAGTCACTCATTGAATATTGCTGCATGAAAAGATCAAGTGCTGTGATTTAAATATTAATGAATTAAGGGTTATAAAATTAAATAATGATGGCACAATGTAGAAAAAATGTGCAAGAGATGACGAAAATAGTAAACTCATAACATAAAATTAAATCTTTAAAGTGACTGTGAAGCTATGTCCTTATGAGTATCTCTCCAAGAGCACACAACTGAACATCCGTCTCCTATGTGTCATTAGATGATATATTGAAAGAATAGTACCTTATTGTATTAGATAATCTGCGATGAGCTATTTTTCCATTCACCTTTTCATATCACAGTTCTGCACCAAATTAGCGGGCTAATATTTTCTGGTCATCTGTAGATATTGTTTCCCTTTCATTGAGGTCCCTCACAATCTTATTCTCAATATATATTATAAGATACCTTCTGCTAACTGATATGTACGCTTAGTATAATTTTCTCAATGCAGAATAGCATTACTGTAGTTCGGTTAAACAACCTGAAGCCCCTGGGATACCCTTTGGTACACTAGAGCAGACTTTTTCTATTAAACTAATGATGCAATAAATGTCATTCTGATGATCTGAGAGAATAAATGTGTCTCCTTGAGATACAACTTCTCCCACAGGGAGAGCCTTGGACAGTGAGAAAAAAGATGGCTCACTAATGCTCAACCATCAACTACATAATCAATAACCTAATGAGCCAGAAGGTCTCTTTATATACTAAGTAATAATAAATTATTAATATTCATTTTAAACATTGATAAGGTACAGCTAGTCAGGTAATTAAAACACTATTTCCACTTCAAAATGACACAAAAGAAAGTAAATTTCCAGTATGTCCTTGTCAGTTGATTAATTTAAGGGTTGATTCTCTAACATTACAGTTAATTAAAGTCCTATTTGGTAGTAATGACAAGAATTTCTCTTTATAAACTTTAATATGTTATTATAATGCCTCTTTCACTTCAGATATCTGTGTAAAATATAGACAAGTTGCTCTGACTTTAAAAATTGCACCCATGTACGCATCTTTAAAATTTGAAGTTAAATTATGCAGAAAGTGAAAAATCAAGAATTTCTAGGTGAAGTTGGAGGTCTTTTTAATTTCTCAAATAAGCGAGGTAAACAAATTAACTCATAATAATACTGTTTACTAAGTCCTAGATGAAGTAACTGTGCATTTAAATTTCATACTGAAATAATTTAGACTAACAGGAATTTGCAAAAATGCTACAAAGTCATGCATGCTCTTCATGCCACTCTCTGAAAGGTGATGTTTAACTGTAATATATTAACAAAGCCAGGAAACTGAGATTGGCAACTTACTTATTAGCTATACTAATAACCTTCTATGTTTTCATTAATTTTTAAAACTTGAGTGTGTTATGCATTCCTTTGGTACTAGTTTCTTGTATGTGTATGCATTGAAAAGTGTTATTCTGTTTTATCCTATAGAAAGTTTTACAGTCTCACATCTGGAGACTGAAATACAGAATGATGGGATATTAGAACTTTATGCTATATTGTATCTAAAATAGTAAGATACAAAAATAAAGTTTTTGCATTGTAGAAAATTAATAAAATGTGTTCACGCAGCATCACATTAAAATAAGGACTAGATTAGCAACAATCTATCAGAGTCAGAAGATATTGAACAAATGTATTTGAATTCTTTAAGTGTGGTAAAAATTTTAAATTTTATAGCAAAATCAAATTCACTGTAGAAATCAGGAAAGAGATTTGTAAGCATAGATCACATAAGTTTAAAATACAAAATTGGTAGTGACAGTCTTATAAAGGCTTATATGTACTATTCATATATATGGTAATGCATATATATATATATATACTAATTAATATTTAATTTCTTACAGAAGAAACCAGTATATTTTAGCATAAAACAACCCAAAAAACCCAATTACTTTAGCTACATACAAGTTTTAGAAAGAAAAGGCAAGCAGTATCCAAAACTCAGGTGTGAAACTACAACCAAATTAATGAGGGAGGGAAAGAGAGAGACAGACAGAGACCGATAGATGGTTTATATGGAGAGACTACATGGAGTGTTTTAATATTGATCAAGACATAAACAAAAATAAGGGCACAAAAAGATAAAATCTGCAAAGTAAACCAAAAAGAAAATATTTTTATGAAAGAAACTAAAAAAAAGAGACATATTTAAGAGACAAGTCATTTGCATACTAAACTACTGAAGAACAGTGAAACTAACATCATGGGAAAACAGTTATGACTTAATTTTCTAAAATCTCACCTTTGCAGTCTCCCTGGAAAAAGATTCTTAAGTTTGACAGTAAACATCTCGTAAGTGAGGTCAAAAAGTGAATCAGAGTATATGTTAGGATAATTTATGAATTATAAACAGGCATTTTTTTAAGTTGATAATGAAAAGAAAAATTTTTCTTTTCCTTTTTTTCCCCAATTATCCATACATGATACTAACAAAGTATTCTTGGTTGGACATATTAAATTATATAAGCCAAAGAAAAAAATTACAGCTCCTAGCTGTGATAGAACAATACAATATTCCTTTAAAAGTATCATTAAAATAATATCTTAAAAAATCACAGACATGCAAAAGAGTCACATAATCAGCCATCATAAGTCTGGGACAAAAGGTTAGACAAATACTGTGAGAAAAAAAGGTTTCTAGAAAATTTATAAGAGGTAGTATTTTTTACTAGCTTTCTTAGCTTTCATCACAAGTACACTGAATTACTTGTGTTGTTCAATATTCTCTACCTTCCCTTCAAATTTTAAATTACTTTAAATTTCAAATTTCTTGGTTTAAATACTTTAATTTCTTAGTTGGGAAGAAAAGTGTAAGGGTGAAGAGTCTCAAGCACTAGAAGTGAAATCTCTTAACTCCAATAAGTTTGCTGCCATTGACATTAGGGAAAAATAAAAGTATTTTTTGTATCGTGAGGATCTAGTAACTGCATCTCATTGGTGGCATTGTTAAAGGCAGGAGAGCACTAACTGTAACAAAAGTGTGTCTCCTAGAAGGAATCCACAGTCTATATAAAGATCACGAGTGGTATACTCTCGTCCTGTAGAGCAGCTGCTGTTGGTCGGTTTTGATGGAAATTGCAAAAGGTGCTGACTTAATATTGCTGCATGATAAATGCTTGCAATTTTACCTTGAAATGGATTTCTTCCCAGTTTTGAGTGCGGGTCAGCTGATTTACCTGCTGTACCTCACCAGTGAGAACTCATGGTGTCAGCCTGGGGTACGCTCCCATCTGAGCGCCTGGGTCCACTCCCAAGTTCCCCGGCTGTTGGCTGCGTTCCTTTCCTCCCTCTGACTGAGTGATCCAAGTGTCCGCTGCCAACGGGGGTCACTGTCAACTACTAAAGGACCCTCAGTTCTTTCCCATGTGACGGCTTATCTCAAAAGGAGAGTCCACATTTAGGAGAAAAAACACACAAACAATTAGCAACTCGGACACTACATTTATTAGTGAATTATGAGGAAATAAAATTGTAGGCAGGAATATTGTAAAAAACATATCAAGAGTTTATTAAAATTCATACAAGTATTTAGAATTTTTATTTTGATCAGTATTACATCATAAACAGTAACAGCAGGCTCCAGACTGAAATTAGATTGGCAAATTATTACATTTAAAAGAATCTAATGAAATCTGGATGATCCTATTACTAATAAGAACAGATATTTTTAAGCTATTTTCCCTTGTAACTGAAGATTCAGTGAGCAAATACAGTCCTACTGAGGTACAAACAAATGATGACATCAGTTCGGATTTCTCATAGAACTACAACAAATTACAGAAAATATCAGGAAAAGCATTAAAATGTAATTACATAAATTTATGTTCAAAATTAGATTCAGATAATCTTAAGCAGACAATTATGAAGAATTAAATATTTTTAGAAAATTGTTCCTTGAAAATTATTGGCTTTTATTTTATTAAAGATGTATTTCTAAATAACTTATTAAAATATTACCTAATATTCTTTATGCCTTTAAATTATTAACAGCTTCAAAGAAAATTGCAGCAGCAGATCATTCCAAAATCATCCAAATTTACTTGTTATATTATATTTACGTAGAATTATCATGCTCCTTTTGTTTACACCAACTGGACATGCAGTTAATAAAATATAAATTTTAATAGAACAATAAATTAATTTGCAGAAAAATAAGTCTAAAATCTCTAACTATCAGTTAAGATATCAACTTAAGAGTGTTTTATTAAAGTGTTAAATAAAATTATGACACCAAACTTTACTTGTGTTATGTTATGCAGTTATAATATCAATTACCAATCATGTTTTTACCTCTTTTGAGAACAGCGAAGTTGGCTGCTTGGTAAGTAACTACTGCTAGACATGGCTTACAACCCCTTATTTTATTATTTATTGCAGTGCTCACATAGCTCAAAACTCAGTCAGCAGGATCTCCTCCAGAAGACTTCTGCACCCTCTGACATGTCTACAGTGAATCAGATAAACAGATTTTTTTAAAAAGGAAAATCCTGTTCTAGGATTTGTAGTCAATCGTGGAGAAAACCAAAATAGGACTGACTGCTTATAGATATGAAGTTCTTTTTGAAAAAGAAGAAATTGAGGGTAAGGGAAATATTCTCTGAATATTTAACAGCATAAATTGTTGTGCTGAGACAGCTTGACTGATCAAATTGACGGGCTTTAGCACCCACACAGGGAGCTGGTACGACACAGTCGTGTGTGTCTGAATAGAGGGTGAGGGAAAGGCCTTGAGGCCTGTGGTTTTCATTTTGCCCCCCTCTCTCTCTTTTTTTTATCGTAAAAAGAAAAAATAAAAATAATGATACAGAATTTCAAAACAAAATAATAGGAGGTTAGCAGTGATTAATATACTGCATATTATCTTCAAAATGGGGTTGCTCAGATTGTAAGATGGGGCATGAAAACGTGAACAAGCAATGAATGCTCAAACTATTGTTTTTGATGAATTGATAGGTATTAGTAGTATACTTACCTATCTTGTAGGTATGTATGTATATATTATAGTATAGTATAGTATAGTATAGTATATTTTTTTAAATGTTGGAACTGTGGAGACTTTGTGAGGAGATTATTGCATTTTTGGTTGCACACAACATAGTTATATGTCAGGTAGAATCAATCCTTATATTTGTTTGGGGATTATTTGTAGTTTAAGGAGATGTGTTTGGATACCAGGCTGACAGAAGCTGGGATGTGATGTTTGACCTTGTGTCAATCTGATTGTCTTGGGATCTGCCTGGGGGACTCATGGAGCGTACTTCTGGTGTTTCCAGATGTTCTGGGCAAATCCTGTAGGCAAGGCCTCGGCAGTCTAGTTTTTTGGTTTTTTTTTAATTTCTTCCCTTCTTCTCTGGCACTGTTATTTGCTTTGCATCTCATCCACTATAAATTCAGTATTTTTGTTCCATTACACATGTCCATCATAGCATCCCTGCCTTAGAATCAGCTGATCATAGGATAAAACCACTGAGACCATGAGCCAATTTAAACTACAAATGTCGGATACTTTGTCCCTGTGATGATGAAGCTAATATAATTGCATAATTCTCCAATCACATGAAAAAGCCGTTGAATGTCACTCTATTGAATTACATGGCGTATGAATTATGTCAATACAGCTGTTAAAAATTCACTTTGTATAAGGTAAACTTTCTCAACGCTACAGTCAAGCATCTGCTTACTGTCAGGGTTTTGTGGCGCCTCTGCTACAATTTCAGAATGTGCTCTCCTCACTCTACTGGGACTCTGACATCCTACTTTGGTTCAGTATAAAAACTGCATCTCCTGCTGATGTGTTTATTTATATCTGCAATCTCAGCTCTCTGGAGGCTGAGGGAGGTCGGTCTCTATGAGTTCAGTGCTAGCCTGGGCTACGTAGTAAAAATGGAGCCCAGCCTGTCTCAACAACAATAATACTCAGAACAAAAATCCTGCCAGGAGTGGTGGTGCTCATCTGTAATCCCAGCACTTAGGAAGCTGAGATGGAAGCATCTTTAGGAGCTCAGGGCCTAGCTCGGCTACATAAGTGAGGTTAAGGCCTGTTTGCACTTATAGTGAGACCCTGTTTCAAAAAAACAAAAACAAAAACAAACCAAACAAACAAACAACCCTACATGTGCACCTTCTATTTCTAAAATACACAGGAGTAAGTATACCCTATTTCACTTCATTCTGTTTAATTTAATTATAAATTATATTTAAGATGATTGGTATATTAGGTATACTATTTACTAGCTGTACAACTCTGAGTTGGACCCATGTGCTCCAACATAACACCTCAGTAATCATGGTAGTTTTCTTGTGTTTCTCAAGTTACTAAGCATCCCTCTTTCCTTCTGTTAACAAGAGATTCACTTCATACCAGAAAACTGTTGAAATGTGTACATATTTTTGAAGAAACTAGGAAGTCAAATTTGTCACTTTGAGAGACAGGAATAGCACACACAAGAATGGTGAAAAGTAGGATTGTTGGATTCCAGTGCTTACCCAAGTCTCAGCAATGCTGTATATGCATAGTTTTCATCCCGTACTGCCTCTGCTCCCCTCTTTTGGGGTACACTCTGCTCCTCAGGTACGTCCTATGCCTTGCCTTCTATGACCTGTACTAAACTTCCTCCAGATGGAAATTCCATTCCTACCTCACTGTGGCTGATACTCTGGCTCACAGCATCCCCAGCACACACACGCTCCTCCGTTCAGGTTCCAGGATTCTTCCATCGGGGCCCTGCTTCCTCTCTCATCCCACTACACAATAGCCCACTTAAGGTTTTCAAGCATTAAGTTTTAGTGATAGCTATCACGAAAGATTTGTGCTTTGCTTAGCAATGTTAAGTTTTTAGGTACAGACAAAGTAAAAGTATACATTTGGGAACTATTCAGAATGTAAGGTTTTTCCCCCTGTAACAGTAATGACTGAAGAGAGTGAAAAGAAAGAGAAAAAATATTTGCAGTTCATGCTGAATCATGCTTTTAGGTAAAATGTTTGAATTTTCTCTCAAATCCTGAGCTGTGTGCCTAAATTGAAGAATTTAAAAATCTACCTTGCATATTAATTAATCATATAGCACAAAAATAGTTACATTATGAGTTTGTGATGGTTGGCTGAATACTCTTCTAGACACAATTTGAATATAATAAAAGTAAAACATTTAAAAACTAATTCAAGAATATGAACTGGAAATTGTAGCTTTAAATGGTTGAGTTCACATTGAAAATAAATAATAACACGCTGTTTAATTGCATGAGGAAAAGTATAGCAATTTAGAAGATATTTCATGCCACTAATAATTGTAAAAGAACAAATACATTTAGGATAATTTAATTTAGTCATTTGTTTGGTAAATGAAAATAGATTATGTTTATATATAACAGATATAAATGATACAACTGCAGTTATAGCTGTAGTTGTAGCTCTAACTGTAGATGAAAATCTACATGTAGTGGGCTTTAGGGATTTTTTTTTCTAGAGCTACCTAGAAAATATACAAATCATTTTTGACAAGGCTTCTTTTTTTGGCTTTCTTTGGGGTCTTTTTTGAGACAGGGTTTCACTGTGCAGTTCAGGCTGGCTGGTAATGATAAAGTGATCAAACTCATGCTGTGGCCCAGGCTGGCCTCCACCTTGCAGCGATCCTCCTGCCTCAGCCTGCAGAGTGCTGAGATTATCATGCCCAATTTTGACAAGATTTCTTTAAAAATTTAAAATATGTAATCACAAGTAATATGAATATTGAAAATTCAATAACAACATAACATGTACAATGATTAACTTTGCCTGTTTTTAAGAACTAATAAATTAAAAAATATAGGATTCTTGCATTGTGTATTTGCTTACATTTATCTTTAAATATTGAAAAATTTTGGTGCTACTGTAAAATGTATTTTATAAAATTATTTTTTATTTTTTCACTGATAGCACTAAAAATATAAAGTGTATTTACATGGGTTCTTATTTTATGATTTTGCAAAATCTATATATGGATCTTAATCAATTGTCTTTTTTTGTAAATTACTCAAAATAATTATAATTAAAATATTTTATATGAATAAATGCATTCACTTATTATTTCCTTGCTTTATGTATTATCTCATGTGCTTCTTTTATTGTACCAACATGAAAATGTTAGCAAACTGCTCAGTAGAATGATGAAAAAAGATCTCTTTGCTTTGCTCCAAATTCCAGAAAAAAGTATTTGGATTTTCATTACTTGTATCATGCTGAGTAAATTTGTTTTATGAATTCTCTTTACTAATTTGTATAAATTATGTGCTCTTCCTGATTTTTAAAAATTTTTATAATGAAGCCATGGTGGATTTTGCCAAATGATTGTATGATTTTTCTTTATTATTTATTAACATAATAAAATATACTAATTGACTGTTCAGTATCAAAAACCTTCTGCATTTTTGAGGAATACTGTCTACCTGCCTCATTCTTTATTGTTTCTGCATTTATTTTCTAAACTTATTTCATTGAAAACATTTCAATGTCTGCGAATTATGCAATTGTTTTTTAAAAAAGAAACTGAACAACATTAGAAAAGAAAATAGAAATATATGGATATTGATCCCATAAGTACAGAAACAGTGACCACATAGTGAGAATAGCAGATAAAACATTATGAAACAGTATTTGAATAAGATTTAAATATTTTCACTATTAGCAAATAGAACACCAAGAACAGGTTCATGGTCACAAAGGAAAAAATGATAATGAAAATTAATATAATTAGCAAAAAGAAAATTTCCATAGGGGGTTAATAGAACCGGCAGGACAGTTAATGGACAAAATTTAAATTTTGTGAAATAACATTAGAAAATGTATGCTCATCCTTTATAATTTTGATGATGTTTAATTTGTTATACATTATGTTTAAGTGAAAAAATGAAAGTTATAAGAATATTACTTTGGTAATGAGAAGCAGACATTTGATGAAAACAAGATTGCCAAGGGAAAGTCCAGCTTGAAGCCTGTTGTAGCATTGCCTGAAAGGTTTGGAAAGAAAGTAATGCATGCAAGATGTTACAGTCAGAATCAACAAAAGCTGTTCATTCTTAATATGCAAAATAGGGAGAGGGAGGTTACATTGAAACTGATATACAAGGAAAACTTTGAAACAACTATTTTAAAGCAAAGCAAAATGGGTTGTAACAAGAGGAAATAAGGTATATGAAGTGTTAAGTTGGGCTTAAAATGAAGATAAAACATCAGAAATAATTATCTATTATTCCTATAGAAAAACATATTGGAATCAGGATGATGCATAAGATTACAGATTGTTGTGGAAGAAAGGCAGAAGAATTGTCAAATATATTGAAAATTATAACCGCTCTCATAATTCAATTGTTGCAATAGACTTGATTTCTTATAAATTAGCTTTCTAAAAATCGAGCTTGAAAAATATTATTTATGAAGAAATACTCTAAAGTTGTTTTAAACTCTGTTTGTAGGGACATTGTAATGATACAGGAAAGTATAGGTAATAGTTTTGAAAATTTAGTATATATTTAAGATCTACTTTCCTAATATGACTCCATCTATTTTACCATTCAAGTTATTGATTGCAAGGGTCAAAAACTTAGGAAAAAAACAAAGCTTCACGCATCTACTTTTTACATTTATTCCTCATGACATTTAGCCATAGATTCTATTGCATATGTAAATGCTCAAATATTTTTGTGTGACAGTTTAATGAGACTAAAACAAAGAGAACATAGTTACAACAGAATAGAGAAGATACAGCACACTGCCCTGAAAGCAGAACAGAAGAAATGAAAAAGATGCCTTAGTTCAAACCAGGCACACTAAGACACTTACTAAAAATATAAAACAAATAAAAAGCAGAATTCTAAATTTACTGTGTGAAATTCCCTTTACTAAAGGAATTACTATGACTTGTGCACAAAATAATTTCTAAATAGGATACAAAATGCAGAAAAACACAAATTATGCAACATTACAAAATAAAATCATCCTTAGTTGAAAAGGTGTTACATTTTTAAAATATGCAAAAAAAGATGTTACATTTTTAAAATATGCGAAAAATAACGTGATCCATAAAGCTGTGAAAAAAAATGTGTAGTTGAATTGACATTCAGACATATAAATCAAGCTTTTTTGTGTTTTATTATTTCTGATCTATCACTGGCAAAAATTAGCATGAAGGGCACTGCTTGCTAGGACATGGAGCTAATAGTAGAGTTTGTGTGTTTCTGGTGGAAGTGTGAATTTTAATACTTTATAACCTGTTTATAATTTTAATAATTTTAATAACCTGTTTATATTTTTATTCTAGAGGCACTCTTATGCATAAAAATATTTTAACAGTTTCACAAAAATATTTTCAAAGTTTTATTGCTTTAATAAAAAATAGAAAAGCTCATTTGGGGAACAAATAATATAATATATTAGGCAAATAATGGACTTATTTTCATGGACATGTCAAAACACATACATAGATGTGAATGTAACTAAAACTATGTAATTTCAGGAAGAAATTTTATTTTCCAAAATTTTTTGATGGTATGAAACTATGAAATTACAATATAATACATTCTTGTGTGAATGCACAAATACGGGCAATTTTTTTTCTACTCCTGGAAATCATTGGGACCACGTACATTCTCCAGTCTTTCTTAATAAAACATTTTAGCTTGAGACAGGGTAATGCAATGTTTCCAAGGATGACCTCAAATTTAGTATTCTACCTTAATGTGCCAAGTAGATGGGATTATAGGCATGGACCACAATTCCTTACCAGGGCAAATATTTTAAAACACACAGAATTAAAGCAGGACAAGTTTAAACTTAGAATAGTTATTTTGAAGAAGGGAGGGAAATAAGGTAAGGATAGGTCTTTGATAATACATACAATTTTTATTTCTTAAGAGGAAAAACTAGTAAACAGCTAAGAGAGCTCAGTGTATCATAGCTCATATTCTCAATGATGAATACTTAATTAGCTGTTATACTTATTCTCGTGGACTAAGCTATTTTAAAATTTAGGCAGATTATTTCAATATAAATGCTATAGATGAATGGAACACCTTCTATTGTTTTGTTTTGTTTTCTTAACCTAAGGTAACCTTGCTTTAAATATCTCTCTAAAACATTTTGTCTGTCCTTTGGGGACTTTCAAAAAGCCTAAATTCCTGGTAAATCCAATGTATGACTAGAAATTTCAGTAAACGAAACAAGAGAAACTTCCCTGATTAAAACTAATCAAGTCTCTGAAGAGCAACCACATATAAAATCTCTTTTGGATTTGTCTTTGGCCCAATTAAAACGGGCTGTATTAAAATTTAAGTATAGCTTCTAAGTCACATGCATACCATTAAATTTGCAGGAATAATGAAGCCAAGCAATTTTATTCCTCTTTAATAATGCATTCCTGTATTTGCTCTTAAGGTAAGGTTAGCATTTATTTATTGATCAAGATGTATTATCTACACAGTGGAAACTACCAAGCAGTTTTCATCTCCTGTGATATTTCTAAATAATTCAGAAAGCAATTTTTGTTTTCTTTTTTTCTCATTAAACTTTGTTTCTTTTAAAGGTACAAAATTTAAGTGACCCATGCTTTTGTTTGTTTCTATACTGCTCAGATTACATAAAGTAGCCAAATAAATTTGCAGACATAAGTGTTCCATATAGTTTCATTGTCTTATACTTTCATATTGCTTTGAATTCATGTATTTCCTCACCAAATATTTAGGAACAAAACAAAAAAATAAAAAAATCTACATTTTAAAGTTATCTCTCCATGTAAACCCTGCAGTCTTCCCCATACTCTTCACAGCCAGATGTTTTCTAAATGTTTCTGTTTCTTACTTCCAATGGGTTCCTAAAAATTGAAATCTTGCATTTTGTCTCTATTTAAAATGCATTAATAGAGATTTTACTGACATTAATACAGTAGTCATTTCTGTCTTCTTCCCCTTCCCCTTCCCCTCCCCCTCCCCCTTCCCTTCCCCCTTCCCCTTCTCCTTCTTCTTTCTCTTCTTCTCCTGTGTGTGTGTGTGTGTGTGTGTGTGTGTGTTTGTGTGTTTAGGGACAAGGTCTCACTGTGTAGTTGACACTGGCCTTGAGCTCACTTTGTAGCTCAGGCTGGTCTTGAATTTGCAGTGATCCTCCTGCCTCAACCTCCCAAGTGCTGGGATTATAGGCATGTGTCACCACGCCTGACTACAGCAGTCATTTCTTGATGCATAATTGGACCCCTTAGTGAAGGAAGGTAGTATGTATCATCCTCCTTTCTCCGTGGAAATCATATATGCGGTAAATGTTTTCTCAAAAGACAAGCACAAAATGTACATTGAGATGGGAAAAATAACTGATACATGAACAATTGAAACTGCTTTAAATTTTCTTCTCTATTAATTCTATGCTTCACAATTTATATGTGTAAATTACCTTTACTACTGAATTTACCTGCCTTGTAACAATTTCATGGATCTATTTTCCTTCAATTTTAACTTGCACACTAGTTTCACTTTGTTTATCAGAGTTTATATCATTGAATTTCCCATCAACTAAGCAATATGGTTTATAATAGTCCACTTAACTGCTCAATGCCACAGTGGCTTCAACTATAATATGATAGTGCTAAGAAAACTAATATTTAATTTATTCATGGGAGGATTAAACTAGTTAATATCTCTAAAGTAGTTAAAACAATGCATAGCACACAGATGAAAAAACTAGCCAAGAGGAAATAGAGGTTCCAGAATTAGATAAATGCATCTGTTATCAACTGACTATTAGTAAGGCAATGGTGAAGTCAAGTATTGAAATCCATTCAATAAGTGACTTATATGTTGGATAATTATATGTAACACCAGAAACACAAAGGAATTTCAAAATATTGTATTAGTTCTACCTGTGAAAGGAGAAACAATGACACTTTTTAAAAGAAAAAACAATGCGACATTGGAATATGCAAAGACCTCACCCTCATGTACACATGCATACAAAACTACAGACAAAAAATAAGGCAAATTAAGTGCACTAAGAATTACAAATTAGAATAATGGACTGTAGCCAGCAAGAGAGTGCTCAGAGGTTGGGTAAAGACACAATACATATATCAAACAAGGAAACCTGACATTTATTATTTATAACAGATTCTTAAGTCAAAAGAATTCATAGAAAAAATATGAGCCAAAAATTTTTAACATGCAGTTTACAAAGTTGATATATAAATGCTGTATTTATGGTGGAAACTAATTCACTTGTTGGTTCGGAGTACTTTGCCTTAGTAACCATGAAGATGGGTTAAAGATGAGCCCACAAAAAGGATCTGTGGAGCATAGCAAAGTTCTTTTTATCCAGGTCCTATTATTCTAGTGTTGTCAGTTTCTAAAAATTATTGTTGTAGATTAATAATATGACATGTGCCAGCTGACATAGGTAGATGGCTGCCGGCGCACACCAGGCTCACATGAATGTCAGACACCATTGTCACTTAATCCATGGTCTGGTTTTCTTATGTCCTCCTATGAACAAGACAGACTATTTTTCCGTTTGCTTTAGAAAGTAGTTTTGAAAGTATTTTTTCTTTCCAATTCTTTTTCAGGATAAAACTCTCCTGTTCCTTATGGCGTAGCATTTTTATAGACTCATGTTGATTTTTTTCCTGTTTGTTATCCTTGAACAAAGGAACATCTGCTCTACTGGGCACTTTCACACAGCAGGGTGTGCCGACTGCGCTTGACCTGCACTTACTGCCCACCCGAGCGCGTGCAGACCCTCCCACATGGATGGAAGAGAAAGGTCACTGACCCAGCTCCTGGTTTAATTTTTGGCGTCTAACAGAGATTCATGTAGTGCCTTTCTATCAAAGTGAAGGATGATTTTCCTTGTTGCATTACCCCATTCTATTAACACACCAGAAAAATAATCTATGTTCCATTTCAAAGTCCTTCCACTGTGGGTTCCTCAGTGGTAAATAGAAGTGATCATCAAAGGACACCTCTAAAAGTATATTGTATAGATGAGTGTTCTGCATAGTATTTGATTTGAAAACAAATTGAAGTGTTTAAGTCCTAAAATGGTTTCAAAAGAAACAATTCATACATAATACACACCCTCGTTGACCAATTACAGGGCATGAAAATCTCCAGCTTTTGAGCTCACCTCTAAATATACCCATGCATGAAATGCTCAAACAGAGATTTCAAGTCATTTCAAAAGCTACTATTTTGCAGAACGAGAATTCTTCTATATCTTTTTCATCTCCAGACATTTAGAAAAAGTCTTGATACTGTTTTCAAAAGGGAAGTAACGACGCTGTCGAGAAGGAAGAAATGAGTGGGAGGGGCCGAGGCCGTGGTCATGTCACAGGCCCGTGTCCGGCCTGCTCTTGGTTTGTGCAGAAGCCTCGTCTGTGAAGCGTGGGGAAGAGGTGGCGAGGCACAGACGGGGAGAGAGCGAGGGAGAGATAAAGGGAGAAAGAGGGCTATGGTGAAGGTTAGCATGCATTCTAGCACAGATCGAAGACCTTGCATACGCCGTCTCATTACTGTTCTAAAGCTTAATTAAGGTGGACATTCTATCTTCTATTGTACATGAAAGTAGCCAAAATATTAAGCGAAACAGGGAGATGCTGCATGGGAGGTAGGGTGACAGATCTTTTTCAAATGCCAAGGGGAGTAAGAGGTGGGGAAGGGAGAGGAGGGCAAGTGGAACAGGATGAAAAGGAATTGAGTCCTGTGATGGGTGAGTACCAACTTCTCACAAGGATGGGATCATTATGTACTGCACACACGGGCTCATGAAAGGTAAAAGTGTTAAAAGGAAACTGAGAATTTACACTTGCAAGTAAGTCATGCCAAACCATGAACAAAGATAGCAGTGGAGTTACAGTTCAAATCTGGGGAATTTTCATCCAAACCGTTATCTTTTTATATACCTCATGATACTCTTAAATTAAACACATGTATCGTGTGCTGATCTCGTGATATTCTGTTTAAGTAAAGTACTATTAGAATTAATAACATCACAATCTAAAGTTTCTAAAACAGTGTGACTATTATCAAAAATTCATAAATGGCATAAGTGATATATAGATAGCAGCATTTCCTTAGGAAGAATTTGAAAACAAATGTTACAAATTAAGTATATTATTCTTCCCTAAACATTCCACACATCATGCACACACAATGTTTAAAGTGTAGAAAAAAAAGAATGTCATCTGTAATAGACCAAATGTTGTGCAATTTTATTCATAGCACCCATGCAAATATTTAACCCGTAAGATTATTCCATAAACTTGTTAAACATATGTGTCATTTCTATAACTTCACTTTGTAGAACACTTCTACATCTTGAAGTAAATGATTTTCAGAAAAGCCCCATGAGATATGTTCAGAAATTTCTCCCCAACTGTTATTTCCTTTTTAAGTGAAATTATTCCTTACACAAATGTACTTCTCTCGATCTGTTTTTTATCCTTTGAATAATGCACTTATGGAAAGGAAATGACTGTGCTAAAAGTCATTTAAAAATAAAAGCAAATTGCCCTACAGTGTTTTAAAACAACTCTACCTATAATGTAGGTTGAGTCCTTAAATATAATCTGACTCAGAACTATGCATCATGTCCCACTTCAGATCTGCTTCTTTCTGTGTTTCCTGGTTGTACCCTGCAGCACTTTCCCGGACATTGCAGTGTGAAGATTCCGGCTTAGTAATAAAAAGATAGCTGTCTTTCTAGTCATTGCTGAGTACTATGTTTATAAACCTATCATTCAATTGCTTAGTCAGTTTTATATTTGTGAAAGTTCTGTCACCTGTCTGTCAGTGCCACTCAATTGTTACAAATATTCATTTAGAGAAGGCTTATGTTAGCTGGTTCCTGATTTAAAAGTATTTTGTTCACCTTAGAAACATCTTTTTAACACCACAAAAAAGTAATGTAATTCCTATGAATCTTCCATATTAAAATGGCCAGTGGATCCAGCCTTGAATCTGAAATTCCTTCATGATATACTCCAACCAGTTTCCGATCTTATTTCTAGACATTATTTAATCCTTTGATTAAATAAGCTAATTTCATTTAAACAGATAGCACAATTGGCAGGTATTCCAATGTCATATTTCACTTTTTTTTAAATGTCTGCAGTGCTTTAATAAACATTCTAAAATGACAATTGTAACATGGCATAATAGTTGTTTAGATATATATCTTGTTCCAGAAAGCGGATCAGCGTGAATAAAGTTGGCTGCCGCCTCCATCTCTTCTTCTCCATGACCACACCATCCTGAATGCACCCAGTCCCATCAAGCTCTTCCTACACTGATGCATATTATTATCATATAGTAATAACTCCTCAGAGATCACTCTCCAGCACATTGTCCAAAAATACATCACAGCATTTTTTAGACCTACTATTGAATTGCAGTCTTATATTTTAACTGTGTACTCATGAATTGTGTGTTAACCCTCTCTGATTCTATTTCCAAATCAAAAATATATAAATGATGATTTAGAGAAGTTTATTAGATAATGTGTCTGTTACATGTAGCTGTGAAATACTTATAACTCTAATTTCAAACAAACAGAGATTTTAAGACACTAGGATATAATGGTCTAGGATGCTTTCCCTTCCTTTTTATTTAGTGGCTAAATACAGTATAGGAATTATATTTTTAAGGACTATAATATTAAAGATTATTGTTTCTGTCTATTAATTTGTCTCTATCTACTGCTCATACTCAAGGATTTATCTCTTTTGCTTCTAGAAAAAAAGTGGCCCCAAAGTTTTCTTTGTTCCTAATACAACCACAGTTCAAGAGTAATTGATAATATACAGGTCTATGATATTTTAAATAAAAAAGCAAGTCTAGCTTTTAATAAAAGAAAAAAAAACCACTCTCCCATTTTCTAAAAGTGAAACAGCATGAACATAGTCTGTAAAAGTCTTACTTGTATCTATAAAATTTTGCACAAAGTTTTATAAGGATTAAAACAATGATTTTTCTCCTAAGACTATTATGTTAGGAAAGAGATTGTGTGCATATAATAGCTATAAATTCCCTCCAAGGAGCATAACAAAACACTGAATAATTTGTAGTACATTAGAATTTACTAATCAATAGTGAGAGACACTCAACTCAGGATGTACAGTCTGCAATTCTGAATTATAGGCACCAAAAGTCCTTTCCCTTTCTATCCATTGTTGTTTCTTCCTCCAGCTCTATAAAGCTAGAAGGCTCTGTGAGCTTTCAGAATGAATGCTGGCAGAGATGTAATAGCATCCATCTCAATTTTGGTTTGGCACTTCTCTGAGTTTCAGCATCTTTTGCATTTCCAAGTCTAGCAGTTCTGGAACCTCCATGGAATATGGATTGCTGGTTATTATTTCACATTTGAGTGGTTACTGTGGCCAAACAGTGCCTTGGAAACCATTTCTCAAACAAGCATTATGTTAAGAATATCTTCATGCACAGCCTTCAAAATGTGGTTTTGTAATTCTGTAAGGTAATCAAGGATGAGGAACTGAAGCGCTCTCTGTAAGAAAGTGTCATGCTTGGCTAGAGAAGATTATATGTTTACTGGAAAACGGGTTTTGACAGGAAACTGTTCAGTATGGTGGCAACCTCAAGCTTAAGATCATGGTAATCTTTCAGCCAGACTTGCATTGAGTTCTGTCTTAGATGAATACTTTTCCAATTCAAAATATTTACACTTGATTTAATAACACTGAGTTAAGGAAACTTGTAATTATTATACATATCACTGATAATTTTTTAAAAATTCTGCAATATAAACCTTTATTATTCTGTGCATTTGTTTGGTGAGTAAACCTGGGTTAGGTTCTTTTTATTTATTCCCTGGATCGCTGTAAGTACTCTATTTTTGGTCTCTCTCTAATTTTATCCATCTGACATATACTGTATACTTCTATTCTTAAAAGGGAAATCACTTTGAGAATCTCCTTACTTGAATGTATGATAGCTATTTACTGTCATTACAATGAATTCTAAACTTTAGACCAGACTGTCCTAGACACTTCATGAGCTGATATTTATCACATTCTTCCTCAGTATAGGCTTGCTCTGTCACATTGCTTCCATTCTCCAGAAAGCACCATTATCTGCCATGAATTAGATTTTGTGATTGTTAGTCACTTAGGATGCCCTTTCTTTTATACCTGAGTACTATTACTGTAATTTTTATAGTTCTCAAATTACCTCTAAGAAGGATTCATTGACACTGCCAGTCAGTCAATATATAAGTACTGTATCATTATTACAAGTATGGGAAGCAAGATTCACACTTACATGACCTTGTTTAGCCTTTCTGAAGCATTTTTATTCATCTTAGTTTAATCTGTTGCTTCTTCCTCTTTAAATTTACTGAAATCTTGGTGAAGAAATTTGTTTTCTTTTGACTTTAAATATTTGTGTATCACTTGTGAAAATAGTTCAAATATCCGTTAGTTGGATACGAAAAGAAGTCAGAAAGTATCCACATAATTATATCATCACCATCAAATATTAGCATGCAGTCATAAAACTACCAGCTGACCCAAAATTTGTCCTCTCTCTAGATAAAAGTTTTTGGAGTAGATAGTATTCAACTTAGAGTTAGACGTAACATTGCTCTAATCAATACAAGTGAATTCACTCTCGCATGAATGCTATTAGGGAGGAAATATTTTCCTTCTTTTGTAGATGAAGTACAGAGGGGGAATTTGCCAAACAGTAGCATACAATGAGTGAATGTGAAGGGAAAATAGAAAATCAGGTAGTCTCTGTATGCAATCTTCATTATTAAATTTATTTTCTATAGTAAGAGCATTTTGAACATGTATCCTGAAAATTTTGTAGCATACACTCGATTAATATTGTAATAATCATGTTCCTAAAAGGGATTTAAATGCATGTTTTTCCACAATCATTTTAAAAGTGATGCATATAAAAACAGTTGTTGTTAATTCCTAGACCTATATGTTCAGAAACAGTCAACTTATATGCTGTAATTATACACTGTAATTTAGATGTGAGGATTTTCTAATAAGCTATTCATGTTCTCTTCTGTCAAAATTGAGTGCTGATCATCACAGTAGAATTACAAAAACTGAGCACAGTGATTAATAATCAGTGCTCCTCTATCAGGAGCCACACTGTGGGGGCAGAAAAGGACCTCACGATTCCTACAGTCTCTTCTGAATGTAACAAGTCATCACTTGCCATACTTCAGTACTTTCCGAAAGACCTTCCTGGCAGAGTAGTCCCTGAGTTTAAATGACCAAGCGCTGCCAGCAAATCACCAAGTACAAGACCCCAGAGGAAACGTCCAAACTCCCCAACAGTCTTCCGTGTTAGTGTGCAACCCCAGATCCTGAGGCCATCGGCAGTGTCAGATCCCGGTGCTTACCAGCTCAAAATCTGCACTGATGAAAAATCGTTCCTTGCAAAGCCATTTGAGACTGGCAGAACTCCTCGGCAAATTATCTGATATTACACAAGGTGAAACTTGGCGAGACAGGACACAGAATTAGGAAGGCGTGTATCTAGGTATGGAGCTCGATTTTCACATCAGCACTACTTATAAAATGGGAAATAAAAGAAGGAAGCAAAAGAGAGTGAAAAGCAGAGATTAACTTCAAAGTTCCCATTAGCTTTAAAAAATCGGTCTAGCAAGCTGGCCAGCCCGTACATTTTGCATTCTCTTTACAATTTGATCACTTTAAAGTGCTGATAGCTACACTTCTTTAAATTCTTTTAGACACAGCTGTCTGACACTTAAAGTTTGCAGGTATTTGAGGCCCATCAATCATGTACGATGCAAGTTTCTTTTACATTTTTCCTTTCTAATTTCAGTCACATCAGCAAGGTTGTTCTCACAGACTGCAAGAGGTGTGTTACTCTGAAAGATGGACCCGGTCACAGGGTTGCCCCATCACAACCCTGAGAGTTCTGTTAGTCACTTCCCCTGGTCTATGTGACCTCAGGCTCATAGTTTCAGTTTTCAGCCCATGCATAGTCCAGCATAGTCCACCGGCTTTAAGGTGAATCCAGCCAGGTGAAAGGGCCTGGAGGGAGATAGCACGGTAGCCAGAGGCGGAGCAAGAACACACAGCAGCCAGAGGACTCTGTTCTTCCAGGTCAGTCCCCCACGCCTGTCCTCTCTAAACCTGGCCTGACCCTTAGCTCTGAAGGCATCCGTGGAGCTCCCTCCAGGCTTCAGTCACCTTCAAAAAGCCCCACCTGAGGGCATGCACATTTTGAGGGATATTTGAAGTCTAAAACGTAAAAGTTCTTCCAGTCAGAGCTTGCAGGGGAATGCTGAGTTCTCTGTGCTTAGCGATCATGCAGTGGCGGGGTTTCCAGCGGTAACGATGCCCATGAGAAGCCTAGAAAAGCAGAATTCTAAAAGCCAGTTTCATTAAAATTCTTACACTGGGATCTGTGCTCCTTGGTCTCAGATTCAGTCTGTAGGTTTGTGTTCCTTGCCATGGTTACTTCGAAGCCTCAGAAATCGTTTTAATGTTTACACTGTATGATCTTATTTTGTTTCCAGTAGATGTGAACCATACCTGTGCACACAGGCAAGGCGTTGTTATAAAATCATTTTCATTCACTTAGTGTTTTGAATTTCAGCAAAGAAGCAGAGAAGAGGAGAGAGCTGAACTGTGCTCGTTGCTGCTGTGGACAATTTCCTTTGATTAATTTTCAAAACGAGAATGACAGAAGGCTTCTCAGTAATCAGTGGTATTACTAATAACTTCCTTGTTAATTTTAATTGTGTTAATGCCTCAGTGTCAAGGAAACGATTGCATAGAAAAATATTATACCAAGGTAGAGTTAGCTAAGTTTAAGAAAAAGAGAAAAAGGAGATATAACTCAAAAATTATGTTTATATATTGAATAACCAGTTATTATATTATCAAATTCTGCAAGTAAAGACCTAAATGAAGAATAGGATTTCTATTTTTCTACCTTTTGAGATGTCTTACCATTTTTCTACTTTTTCATTGTGTTTATTAATTGAAAACAAGTCTAATTTAAATCAACACATAAAAGGATAGTGCGATGCTACCTCAGGCACCTACGGCAGGCGGGCAGATTACTGAATAGTTAAAGAGGCGTCAAGGCCCTTGGTGTAGCCCAGTGGTTGGGCCTTTGCTTGGTGGACACGAGCTCGTGCTTCCAGTGCCAACCACAGCTAAAAGCAGTGCCAACAGCAGCAAAGCTATTGATGGAGAGACCACGCTGTGTCACTTCTCTTTCTCCATATTTTTTGAAACCGAAATACAACCGAGCTTCTTAGAAGTGATCATTATCAAAGATATGATTCTTGTAAGTTATCTTCTCCAAGGAGATTGTCACTAAGGACCTTCTTGAGCCATCAGCTTTCATCTGGAATTTCAGCTGCTCCTGAAACATCAGTATTGCCAACAAAAATTCACAGTGTAGCTTTATATTAGAAAACACATCCTTTTGGGACATGTTTATAATTCTTCTAAGACCTTAAAAAATGGACCTGTCTTTCCTTATAGTGCTACTTCCAGCTGTGTGGTCACATCTGTCCAAATCCCATGTTTTTTCAACCTACTTCCAAAGACCAATTTTGAGCAACAAATTTTAGAGAGCTATCTGCAGAGGAAACTGCTCCTCTGAAAAATGGAACAGGTCTTACACATGTCAGCTATTAACTAAATATATGTAGATTAGTATTCATTAATTTAAAAGTAAACAAATACCATTGGAACCCTCTCATTTCTACAATTATTTTAAGCCAGAAAGATTTGACATTAAGATGCAAGTGCTTCAGTTATCCCAGAAAGTACAAATGAAATATGCCCTTTCTTTACATATTTTACCTTAACACACATAACTTTCAATTATTTAAAAAAAGGAGCACACGCTGTACATTCAAGACAGAACACAATGGTATCATTCCCATGCATCACTATTTTTGTAGCAGAAAGACCCACAGGCCCGTGGCTCAGTGATAATGAAAATATAGCCTTAACTTGAGGAGAAACGCACATGAAGAAAAAGCTTACCTATATTTCCTGCTCTGATAACCACATCTAAATAAGTGAGCTTCTCTTTTAAGAAGATAAGAGTATGCCCAACTGACATTAGGAAAGAATTTAAGGCATTTAGAAATTCTAATGTGTGGATCTTTTAGCCAGTATCACCAGTATCACATGCACACACACACACACACACACACACAAATAACTTCATATAACAGATCATCAGTAAGATGCCCCTCCTTAGGGAAGGTGTGTTGGACATAGACAAGGATGTATGATGTCTTGTTTTGGTTGAGGAGAGGCCATCTCAATGTGCAACCAGTCTGGGATCTGAGATCCAGATTCTCTGCCAAATTCTGCATTGAAAACTTTCAATGTTTATTTAGGAAACTAACCTCGGACTCCCGATTTGCTTTTTCTTAAAGGATGAGGGTTTCAGATTCTTGGCAAGGTTGGTATTAGAAGTAAAAGAGACAATGTTTCTTGCATGTATTAAGCATCCAAAAATGGTTGTTATTAAATAATCATCACTTCTAATATCTATTCCTCTTCTTGTGTTCATGGTTCCTGAGGATGTAGCACGTATCTGGCTCTTCCTTATACTTTCAAAGTCTCACACAATGCCTGGAACCAAGAAGACACTGCATAATTACTTGATGCTTTTAGTAGAACTGTCTTAGACAAAACTAGGCCTTGATATCAGTGGAGTTGGTGTAACAGGCAAGGTGGGATAGGTTTGTATGTCTAGGAAATTTGGGGGGATACAAGCCACACAAAAACCGGAAGCTAAGTGCAGAAATTCATACACACACATAAAGCGTGCTATTGAGAGGGAGACAGTCACACAAAATGGAAAGTAATGAGCTCACAAAAACTATAGCAACCAGCTAAGGGGTAGTAGGTAAGTGCTTTTCCACAAGTTAGAATAGCTGGAGTTCTGATGGCTGTCATCTTGTAGCATATAAACCAGATCAAAAGAAGATTATGTTTCAGAAGTTTTCCTAACATTCTCAGTAAAATACAGGATGTACAATTGAAATCCAATTTCAGATAAGTAGTGAAAAAATGGTAAAGTATGTCACCTGTGTCACTGTTCTTAATTCTCTCAACAATCCTGCAAAGCATGTGTAAAGTACATTTGGGGTGGGGTGGGGGGGCTACTGGGAATCAAACTCAGCAGCTTGTGTTTGCCAGGCAGGTAACACAAACTTCTGAAAGCAGAATAAGATTCTGAAAATATTTCTGCATATTGTTAGAGGAACGGTTACACTAAAGAAAAATTATTTGTTGCTTGTTCAAAATTTGAATATAATTCCTGTACTTTTTTAAAATTTTATTTATTTAATTAATTTATTTATTTTGTTAAACAATTACCTTTAAGTTTGTGGGTGTGGGTTAAGAAACCAGGATAAAGCAAGACACACACACACACAGCAAAGCATGGGATTGCTGTATAAAAATGAAAGACAAGTGACGATAAAGAGACTCCTGTACAGGAATATAAGCTTAGGCAGCAAACCAGTGAGCTGCAGAAATGAGGTGAAGAAGCAGCTCTCAGATGCCCAGCAACTCAAAAAGCCTGAATCCGATCATGGAGCACTTCCAGTTTCAAAAATCCAGGAGCAACTTTTTCTTTCTCAGGAGGAACTGAATGTTAGAGTCTGGACAAACCTGAAAATGTGGATTTGAGAAGGAACAGTGTTAGAAATCTCAGCAGTCTTTCTAAAAAAAAGATTTTCTTGTTTCATATCGTGCTTAAATGTAAAGTACTTCAAATCTCCTTTGCACACATATTCAGGTTAATCATAACAGAAGGAATAACAAAGTATTGCACAGTTGAAAGCAACTGCTGGAAACGAGAGAAAGGGACGCAGCTGCAACTGTAGGAGCACCTCTCATTCCTCGCGGCCTCAGTTCACAGCCCTGAGCAGGGTCCCTTCTTTGACCCTTTAACTGAACTCCTTAATGTCCTTAGCAAATTAAATTTGCGTTTCCTTTTGGAGTTTTTCATTGGACTCTGGAGGACATGGGTTGTAGGTTCTAGTTAAAATTAATATAAATAACTTAGATTTAGGATTAACTGGAGTACTTTTTTAGAAGCTATGTAACATTTCTATTATCTCAAACAGCTGGCTATAAGAGATAATATGACTTGATTTCCATAGCCCTGCTTGATGGTGAATAGTTTTTATTTTAAGGAAACAGTTTTAAAAGATATCATAAATTATCATAAGAATATCAGCATATTTTTATAGTGTCAGGAAATTGTTATGTACTTCAGGGCTACAAAGTTTCACTGCTGTGGAATATGGACTTGCACCAAACGCTACAGTACACTTACATGGCATGACGTTTAATCTTGACTGAGAATAAGCAGTTAAAACCACCCAAGGCAAAGTTTTGTTTCAATAATTTTGATGTTTTCATGAAATAAAACATTTGTACATGTTTTCTACTGTGATAAATTGTGTATGGCATCTAACCCCTGTCCTCAGTTATTTATATAGAAATTGGCCTTGAAAGATAAAAGACAGCTCTTCTTTTAAAATAAGGAAAATATTAATGGCAAGAACTTGTTGCCATGACTCTTTCCATTAAGTCTTTGAGAAATGACAGTAGCACTAGAAATAAAATTTATGGCTATGAATATCAAGAGCTTTTACTACTCAGAAAATACAAATGCTAAACTCACACAAACACGTAAGTACACACAAAAAAATGATAATAGCGAAAGAAAGAAGGAAAGAAAGAAGAAAGAGCTAGATATTTTCACTCCATGCTTTGCTGAAGACTCATTCATTCCTTTTGATTTCTTTTTTTAAATTCACTGGAATTTTATAAAAAGCTCTGCTCTTGAGATCCTTTTCTTTCTTTCCTTTTTTTTGGTACCGGAAATCAAACTCACGACCTCGTGCTTGCCAGGCAGGCACTTCCACCACTGAGCTAAATCTCCGGCCCCAGAGATCTTTTTCAATGAGACAAAACAACACAAATTGCCTTGCTGGAAAATTATGGCCTGGGAACTTCTGATTCTACTTTTATTGATAGGAAAGACTAGTTTCCTTTAAAACATAGTATAAATAGGCAAAAGAAGAACAGGAACACTTTTCTCACATGAATAATCTCTCACACTCTTATTACTCAATCGCTCATTAAAAATTATTGTGTATCTACAAAGACCCAGAGTACAACAGAGGTAGCAGCAACTTTTAATTGTCAAAAGTACAAATGAAAAAATTCAAATAAAATACTGTTCCACTTTTCTCTTCCTCCTTATATTCCCAAACTTTGTTGACTGTGATGGTTTTGTTGTTCAAATTAGACTCCAAATCTCTTTTTGAAAAATTGAAAAGTATTACAAATATGAAATGTGATTTTTTTTCTTTGGGGGGATTGAACCCAGGGGCTGAAGCACGCCAGGTAAGCACTCCAGTGCTGAGCTTCAGCCCCAGTTCCAGTTCTCACTGATGTCTTGATTGCATCAATCAAAGTTTAGTAGTAAAACGTAGGATTCACTGTTTATTTTAAGCACAGAGATTCTAGTGCTAGCCCTAAGTAGGACATAGGATGCATATGGTTTTTGAAGCAAGCCTACAGACTGAGGTTCAACTGATGACTTCAAATGCTGTACTACAACACTTTGTAATTGAAGAGAATAATGATTTTCTTCCACAGTCATAAAATAGTTTGACAGCAAATATCAACATGAAATATCTACCTAGAAATGTGAATACTTCCATGGCTTACTTTACAAACAGAGGCAAAAATGTATCAGAAAATATGATTTGTACTCATAGCAACTCAGAAAGCTCTATTTGGTCGATAAACATAAAGAAGGTGTACATTCCTCTACATATAAAACTTCAAGGAAATATGTTTTTTCAACTTTCTGCGTTTTGCAGTTGTCCACACTTCAGTAGAAGGAACTGATGCAATGTGCTCCATCCAACCCATACTCACCACTTATGTCCTGTGACCCACTTAAACTTTCAAATGACAAGAGCAAAAGTAAGAAAATATTTCCATTCAGTGCAATGCACCTGTGTCCCATAAAAGTGACAAAAAGTCTATGCTTTACTGCGCAACAAACAATCCAGCTTTCCAACCACCGCCGTTTCTGTTTATGAATGATTTATCCATTTTGAAACTACATGAATATTCCCATTGTATATCCTATTCTCAGTGAAATTAGTTTGAAAATCATCCCCCATCAAAACTCGTATGCTACATATTGCAGAGAGTAGAAAAATACTTGTACATATTGGACACGTTACAGGTATAGGTAGATAGATAGATAGATAGATAGATAGATAGATAGATAGATGATAGATAGATAGATAGATAGATAGATAGATAGATAGATAGATAGCAGACAATCCATGCAGAATGGGTATAACTGCCATGGGCCACGAGGTTGTGTTTGATATTTATGATTTATTTCACATCATTTGCCTTTATTTCCTCAGAAAATCAAAATTTCTTTTTTAAATTTTCTTTTCTTTCTTTTTTTTTTTTTAATCAGAGGTTGAACTCACAACCTCACGCTTGCCAAGCAAGCGCTTGTGCCTCTGAGCTGCTAAATCCCTGGCCCTCAAAATTTCTTAAATAAGATAAACCAATCACTTATTCTACAACTGGTAGGCATAATATTCCATCATCATAGAAAAAATTAATTTTTCACAGGAAACAAGAGTTGAAGCCCCAGTAGAGGATTCTCTAAGACGCGGACACCTGTCACCATTATACGGATGTTACTTTATCTGTGTGCGTGCATGAGAGCAGGTCCATGAAAAGTTGTGAATGGCCAGGGCAGCATCTGTTTTCAGGTTTATGGAAATTTCATCATGTTTTACGGTGAATTCATTCTGCCCTTCTATACCAAGAAATCTAAACTTATACCCTCTAAATGTCAGACAGTGAAAGGTTAATGATTTCAAGAGTGTATAATTTATCATAATTGCAAGAGTTGCCCTGCCTGGAGAATTGGTGTTTTTGGGCTCCATGTACTCTGACTACAGTAGAAATGGCAAAATACATTTTCACATATTACGCTTCCTCCAGAATACAAAGTTGGAATGGATGTTAAATTCCAGTGCATTACATGTCATAAACTTCAAACATATGATGAAATCATGTGAGTTTGGTTTTCAGTATGGTTTCTGTTAAAAATAAGTTTTTCAAAAGCAATTCTACCTTGAATTTTCCTAAGAAAGATATTGCTGAGTGATACGACATTATAACCATAGGAAAGTAGCCCTCCCCATAAAACTTCATCTTCCAAAATTTACCACTTTTGAGTTTCATACTGTTTATAATGGAGTGGAAATTTCTTTAGTGTAATCCATCTATTTTTATATTCTCAGTAGAACCCAACTATATTCCTACTACAACCTGTTCTTGTCAGTGCATAAAAAACAACATTCCCTCCAGCAATAAGCCTGAGTCCTTTGACCCATTCCTTTTTCACTCTTCACTTTCAACTCATCAAACTGTTCTCTTAAATGTTGCCTAAAGAGCTATCAAGTCTATTCACAAATGTAAAAATCTTTTCCTTAATATGGTACTTGTTACTTTAAATGCCTAAAATTGATTTTCTCTAAATTTTTAATTCTTGCCATCAGTTGGTTCACTTTCAATCCCAAGTAATAAACACACTTTGTCCCTCCCACTTATAATCTCTCAGTAAACGTCCTCCTGCACAGCAGCCATCCCTCCTGCACAGACACAGCAGGCTCACGCTGTCATTCAAATCTGACTATTCAGTGTGGCTTCCTCAAGGAACTTTTGTGATCTCCTATGCCAGGTTGGCCTACTGGATCTTCTACGAATTTGTTATTTGCATCATATTTTTTCATTGTAATGATATTGTCACTCCTATATTTTTCATAATACACCAAGGAGATAAGTGTTACTCAAAGTAAAATGCTAAGTTTGACTTTAATGCAAAGTTCACAATACAAAATGCTTCCTTCACACAGAGAAATATTAATATTCAACACCACAAAGTTTGAGCATAAACTACAATTTATGATAGCATTTGTTTTCAAACCAACAATAATGTTTTTGATATGCTGTAATTTTAATGAAATTTATATATTTTTGAATGATTATTATGCTGAAATATGGACATTTCTATTCTACCTTAAATTGCTTTTATTTAATAGTAAAATTCCTTACTTCATTCATCAAAATAAAATGAATCCCAAGATACCTCAATTCTCATCAAAATCTTGCTTAAATTGGCACACTGAGGAAAATTCTAATTTGTTTCCTTTCCATCTATTGGTTTGGATTATGGAAAAAGTAACCCAAAGATTAACAAAACAAAACGTTAGATTGTTTATGTTGCATTTCAGTCAGACATATGGAAAAAAATATTATTAGATCTTGCTCTGATAACTCTCATTAGTGTCTTAGCTTGAATGTTATCTGAGGGAAAGTAACAGATTGAAAATCCTAGAGGAATCTAAGATTTTTTTATCCATTTATCAAAATTAAAACTGTAAAGTTCTATTTCCTTGATCTGCAAATTTTCTGTGTAAATTCTCCCATTAAAATAAAGAAGTACCATTATGAAGCAATAAAATAAAAATTAATGTATGCAAAATACAATGTTTATGAAACAAAATCAAAGAGATTTTTCTATAGGATTCACATTTTAATTATATATACTGGTGTTTTATAGCTACAAATTAATTTGAAATAATATGTTTAAATTTTGAAAGAAAAAGACATTAGTTAAAAAGCTAGTGTTGGGCTGGGGGTTTAGCTCAGTAGCATAAGCACCTGCCTTGCCAGTGTGTGGTCGTGAGTTTGATTCCCAGTACTGGAGGAAAAAAAAAAAAAAAAGCTAGCGTTAAGGTGTGCAATTTGATCAATATTTTTCCAGATCAAAATTATTTTGTTTGTAAACTATTTTTAAAATATTTATATTTATTTGATATCATAAATATATATTAACAGCTAGACTAATGTCTTACTTTGCTTACACATTTAAGTAAATTCTTAGTATATACTTTTGTGGCTGGGTGGATATTTGGATATCGACTGAAGTCTTTTTGGAAACACTATTTTAGTTAGCACTGTAATAATACGTTAATTTTACCATTAAACATTTTATTATTTACAAGTTATACATATTCATAATAAATCATAACAGTAAGAAACAAAAAATTAAAAGCAAAATTTTTAAAAAGCACATTTTTTGAATGTACATTCTTAGGGCTATATTACAGGTTTAGTTAATTTTGGAGATGATGCAAGCATTAGAATAAAGCTATCCCTAACTTTGTGTTCTTTGTAAGTCAGTAGCCAGTTGGAATTCAGTTGAATTCAATAAAAATCTCTATAAGGATATATAATATTCTAAAATGAAATGCTGAAAAGTGAATCTTAACTTTAAAAAATCAACTAACAAAAGCAGTAAACTGAGAATAATTCAACTAAAAATAGATTTTGCCAAACTACACATAAATTTACAATATACAGACCTATATATGGAGAACAAACAGTTCTTCCTTATAGTACTAATCTCAGTGTTCTGAAAAGATTGTTCATGCCCCAAACATCTCTTTCTTATACTAAAGTAAAATCATATAAACATTTTAAAAGGAAAATTGCTCTTATTAAGGATGCCATTACTCACTGAATTTTCACATTAAAATTGTCTCAGATTTAAAATAATCCCTGCAGTGATATATTCATATGGTAAAAGAAGGCATAGAGGGATATTTAAGTGTTCCTAACTGGATGGCACAGTAGGAATGCTTGACAGGAGGCTTCAAATAATCCAACCCAAAGATCAAGACAGACAGTTTGGAGAGAAAATACCCAAAGAAAGGCATAAAGTCTAGTTTTCCTACATTTGAATGTATCCTGGACTTGAATATTGTACTTGAACAGTAATATAACATTAATGAATCAGATTGAATCTTTACTGCAAAGACAGAATCAGAGTCAAGGCCTTAAAAATGTGTGTTGTAGTTCTCCATGAGGAAAAAATTGTGTGAACTGCTGTAGAACCCCAGGAATATGTCTAAGGATTCCTTTTCCTTGCAGTCTCACCAGCATTTGTTATCATTTGATTTTTGATGATGATCATTCTTTCTGGGGTGAGATGGAATTTTGGGGTTGTTTTAATTTGCATTTCTCTAATGGTTTGCAATATGGAGCATTTCTTTACATACTTACAGATCATCGCACTGTTCCTCCTGTGAAGCATCTTTATTCACTTGTCCGTTTTTTTTGATTGGGCCTTTTACTTTTGGGGACTGTTTTTTGAGTTATTTGTTCTAGATAATGTGATTGTGAATTCCCCTCAGCCTCTGGAGCCCTATCAAATTCTTAAGGCTTTTTTTTGGTACTGAAGATCAAACTCATGCCTTTGAGCTTGCCAGGCAGACACTTACACCACTAAGCTAAATCCCTGGTCTAGCCCTATCAGATTCTAAATGACATTTATTCAGATACTTTAAGAAAATATTTTCCTTGTTATTATTTTTATACCTTATTCAGTTGAGAAGTTAACATGTTGATTATATATATATATACATACATATGTATATGTATATATATGTCAAGTAATGCGACATTTAGTATTAAACTATTTTATTAAATGTTGACTTTGAGTATTTTGCATATCTTGAAATTTCATTATTAAATGTTTTGTTCTAGACTAATCTCTCCAAGTTGCTCATTATGAACTTACTAACACACACAAACACACAGACTTACACAATTACACTTTGTACTTTTAGTAAGAAGGACAGTATAAACCAAAATCAGGTCACAGGACTGGGGATTTAGCTCAGTGGCTTAAGTGCCTGCTTAGCAAGTGCGAGGTTTTAAGTTCAATCCCCAGTACAAAAAAAAAAAAAATCAGGTCACATAAGACAATACAGAAAGTGTTAGCTAAGGCAGAGGATCTGAGATACATTCTATTAACTCAAATGACCAGAGAAATCCTTTTTTTCTAAGAAATCAGGTTTTTGAATATTGTTTTAGCCAATCATTGTGGAAATCAGTGTGGAGATTCCTCAAAAAGCTAATCTTAGAGGTCCCATTCAATCTGACTATCCCTTTTCCGGGTATTTTTTCAGAAGAATAAAAATCATCATACTACAGTGATATATGTGCATCCATGTTTATAGCAGCACAATTTTTATAACTAAATCTTAGAAACAACTCAAATACCCATCAACCAGGAATGTATTAAAAAGATGTGGTATTTTTATACAGTGGAGTACCACTCAGCCATAAAGAAGGGTAAATTTGAGACTTTTATAGGTAAATGGATGCAACTTGAGAGCATATGTAAAATACATCAGACTCACATGTGCAAAGACGATATTGTCTCCCTGGTATGAGAAATTAAAAGATTAAATAAGTTTTAAAATGTGAAATGGGAAGAAATCATGCAAAAGGAAAAAGAAATTAGGATAGGGAAGGGAAAAGGGAGAAGAAATGCAAATTAGTTCCACTATTAGTGTCTCAGCTCATAGAGAAGGAAGGTTTGTGCTAACATCCATTGGAAAAATTCTGATGTCCATATCTTGTACTCTGAATAACTAAAGATAACAATATAGAGAGAGAGGGCCACCTGGAAGATTTCCCTTGAAAGAAGAATCGTTGTCTGCATTGTGGCCAAGTCGGGCCCTATTTCTATGTATTGTTACATACAGAGCTGGCTAGGACATTTCCTCTTCCCACAATTGGCTTTAAGCAATGCAAACAGGTCTAGCAGCGGTGCTAATGTGTAGTCCTTAATGCAATGCAGCAGGTCAGTGAACCCCACCTTAGCTCCCACGCAGTGTCTGTGAGGTAGGCTGTGTGTGGCCTCGCTGCAGCTGAGACTGACCCTAAAGGATATGACTTCTCAGCCTATAAAAATTACACATCAGAACTGCAACCCTGGCCCCAAAGCATGAGACCCTGCTTACAAAGGGTTGTATAGATTACTCTTCCTTCCTCTTTCTCTCTCTGTCTCTGTCTCTGTCTCTGTCTCTCTCTCTCTCTCTCTCTCTCTCTCTCTCTCTCTCTCTCTCTCTCTGCATATTGCAGAGGTGATTTCGGGTCCCCGCAGCCCAGGTCACAGTACTCATGTACTTCCTGCCACTGTCACAATCACTCTCCTTCATAATTTAATAAAATTTGGCTTTGGGCCTGAGCCGAGGTCTTTGTTCTGGTGAGCCAGCCTATTAGCTGGACTTGCGACCTCCTCAGCGCCCCAGGGCTACCAAATATGCCTTGGTGTCTTTATTCTCACCTTGGGTTGCCCTGGAAGTGCTACATAGGAATTAACTTATTCGAACTCCACTAATCTTTCCATGGGCTCACAGACCTGGATTTTTCTGGACTGCGATGAGGTCTAGAAGGATTTTTTTTTTTGGTAAATATGCAATGTATTAACCATCTTTATTCTCCTATTACCTTGTTATGATATTATATTTTCCTCTATTTCTATAAAACAAAAATATTTTTGCAGCCAGAAGTAGATAATTCTACATTTTTTAAAATTTTGTTTTGCAGATCAGAACAGAACAATACAAGCAACACAGCACTTCACAACAAGGCAACTGGATATCAACAGTAGCTACCATAATATCTCTTTCTTTGAAATAGTTGAGTATAGCTTCACATACAATAATATCAAACATAACAAAATAGTACAAAACCATTCAAAAGAATGAAACTATTACAAGGCATTCTGAACCAAATAACAGAAAATGAACAATGGCTACTATAATAGCTCATTTTCCATAAAAAATCTGTTTATATTATTACACATATTAAAATCCAGTAAGACACAACATGATAGAACCAATGGTAATAGAAGAACAAAAGCATGGTAGGACTTCAGAGCAAGATGATATTAAATCAACAGTGGCTGACATAATTTTTTGCTTTCTTCAAAGTAGCTGCTCATACAATCACACATATTAAAATCAAACAAAACAGAATAAAACCATTCCAAACAATGAATGAAAACATAAGACTTCAAAGCAGTATAATAGTGAACCAAGATTACCATAAAATCTTCTGTACTCTTACCGTTTCTTACACTAGGGAAACTATACAGTATTTATACATGTGTTTGATTTAATTCACTTATGAGTATGGATTCAAGTTGCATCCATTTATTTATAAATATCTCAATGTGATCATTCTTTATAGCTGAGTAGTACTCCATTGTATAAAAGTATTACAATTTTTTTTATCCATTCCTCACTTGATGGGCACTTAGGTTTTTTCCAAGTTCTGGCTATTACAAATTGTGCCGCTATAAACATGGGTGCACATATATCACTGTGGTATGCCTAAGAGTGGAATAGCTGGGTCAAATGGGACCTCCAATCCCAGCTTTCTGAGGAATCTCCAGACTGACCTCCACAGTGGTTGCACCAGTCTACATTCCCACCAGCAGTGCAGAAGAGTTCCTTTTTCCCCACAGCCTCTCCAGCATTTGTTGTTGGTAGTTTTGTTGATCCTGGCCATTCTTTCCAGAGTGAGATGGATCTCAGTGTGGTTTTAATTTGCATTTCTCTAATGACCAATGATGATGGACACTTTTTCATGTATTTATTTGCCATTCATATTTCTTCATCTGTGAACTGTGTGTTCATCTCAGATGCCCATTTTTAAATTGGGTCTTTGAATTTTGGGGGTCTGATTTTTTTAAATTCTTCATAAGTCCTAGGCAGAAGTCCTTTGTCTGAGGCACAATTTGCTAAGATTTTTTTCCCAGTTTGTGGGTTTTCTTTTCACTCTACTGGAGATTTCTTTGGACATGCAGAAACTGTTTAATAAGACATGATCCTAGTTATTGATTCTGGGAAGTATTTTCCGTGCAGTTTGGTTCTTGTTCATGAATTCTCTACCTACCCCTATGTCTTTGAAATTTTTACCTACATTGTCTTGCAACAGATTTAGTGTTTCTGTTTTTAATATTTAGATCTTTGATCCATTTAGATTTTAGTTTAGTACATGGTGATAGGCATGGGTCTAGTTTTAGTTTTCAGCATATGGATAACCAGTTTTTCCAGCACCATTTATTAAAGAGACTGTCATTCTTCCAGTGAACATGCTTAGCCCCTTTATTAAAGATAAGGTGGCTGAGTGTGTTTGTAGTTGTATCTTCTAATCTATTCCATTGATCTTCAGGTCTGTTTTTATTACAGTACCATGTTGATTTTATTACGGTAGCTTTGTAGTGTAACTTCAAGTCAGGGATTGTGATGCCTCCTGCCTTGGCTTTGCTGCTTAGAATTGCCTTTGCTATTCTAGGTCTCTTCTGGTTCCAGATGAATTTTAGGAATGATTTCTCTAGATCTATGCGGTATGTTAGTGGTATTTTCATTGGGATTGCATTGAATCTGCATAATAATTTTGGTAGAATGGCCATTTTCACAATATTTATTCTTCCTATCCATGAACACAGGATGTCTTTCCATTTTCTGAGATCCTCTTCGATTTCTTTTTTCAGGGTATTATAATTTTCCCTGTATAGCCCTTTTATTTCTTTCATTAGATTAATTCCTAGGTATTTCATTTTTTTGGGTGCTAGTGTGAATGGTGTAGCTTCTCTTATTTCTCTCTCAGTGATTTTGTTGTTAGTGTATAGGAATGCTATTGATTTTTGAGTATTGACTTTGTATCCAGCTACATTGCTGAATTTATTATATCTAGGAGTCTTTTGATTGAGTTTTGGGGGTCTTCTATGTAGAGTATCATGTTGTCTGCAAATAATGATAGTTTAACTTCCTCTTTTCCTATCTTTATTCCTTTTATTTCTCTCTCTTGTCTAACTGTTCTGTCTACTATTTTCAGTACTGTGCTGAATAGGAGTGGTGATAATGGACATCCTTGTCTCGTGCCTGATTTTAAAGTAAAGGGTTTCAGTTTTTGGCCATTTAATATGATACTGGCTATTGGTTTGTCATAGATGGCCTTTATCATATTGAGGTAGAGACCATCTATTCCAATTCTCTATAAAGTTCTTATCATGAATGGGTTTTGGATGTTATCAAAAGCTTTTTCTGCATCTATAGAAATGATCATGTGATTCTTGCTTTTGGCTCTATTGATATGGTGGATTACATTTATTGGTTTATGTATGTTGAACCATCCCTGCATGCCTGGGATGAATCCCACTTGGTCATAGTATATAATCTTCTTGATGATTTGCTGCATCCTGTTGTCTAATATTTTATTGAGAATTTTTGCATCTATGTTCATTAGGGAGATTGGCCTGTAGTTCTGTTTTTTAGTTGGGTCTTTCTCAGGTTTTGGTACTAGAATAATATTTGCTTCCAGGATTGACTTAGGCAGAATTGCTTCCCTTTCTATTTCATTGAACAGTTTGAGGAGTGTTGGCATTACGTCTTCTTTGTATTTCTTGTAGTATTCCGCAGTGAATCATTCTGGGCCTGGGCTCTTTTTTGTTGGTAAGGACTTAACTAAATTTTCAATTTCATTAATAGAAATTGGATTATTCCGCAGTTATACATCTTCTTGATCCAGCTTTGGTAGCTCATGTTTCTAGGAATCTGTCCATTTCTTCTGTGTTATTGAATCTATGAGAGTAGAGGTTTTAGAAATAGGCGTTGATGATCTTTTGTATTTCCACAGATTTAGTAGTGATTTCACCTTGTTTATTCTGTATTGCATGAATTTGAGTCTTTTCTTTCTTTTTTTAATTAGGTTGACTAAGAGCTTATCAATTTTATTTATTCTTTCAGAGAACACACTCTGATTCATTGTATTGTTTTCTTAGTCTTTATTGCATTACTTTCTACTCTGATCCTAATAATTTCCTCCCTTCTTTTGGCTTTGAGCTTGGCTTGTTCTTCTTTTTCTGGCTGTTTGAGGTGTAGTATCAGGTTATTTGTGTTTGTTCTGTTTTCCTAATGTGGGAACTCAGTGCAATAAATTTTCCTCTAAGTACTGCTTTCATTGCATCCACAGATTCTGGCAAGTTGTATTTGCATTTTTGTTTGCTTCTTGTAGATATTGTTTAATTTCTTCTTTAATTTCTTCTCTGATCCATTGATTGCTCAACAGTGTATTATTCAATTTCCATGTGTTTGTGGGGGTTTTGCAGGTTTTTTTATCATTAATTTCCAGTTTCATGGTGCTATGATTCTATAACATGCATGGGATAATTCTTTTGCATCTACTTAAATATGTTCTATGGGTTGGTATATGGTCTATTTTAGAGAATGTCCCAAGTACTGCTGAGAAGAATGTATATTCTGATGTTGTTGGCTGGAATACTGTATATGTCTATCAAGTCCATTTGTTCACAGGTGTGATTCATTTCTGATATTTCTTTGCTGATTTTCTCTAGTTGATCTGTCCCTTTGTGTGAATGGTGTGTTAAGGTCTCCTGTTATAATTGTGTTATTGCTTATTTGATTTTTCATGTTTGTTAATACTTGCTTTGTATAGCTTGGTGCTCTAATTCTACATTTTTGATAATGCAGAAAGTGTCTACCTATAAAGTCCAATTCTTTGAATAATTTTTTTATGATTTTTTTTACCCTCAGATTCACATGTTCCTCAAGAGTCCACAGTGATCAGAGTTAAGAGCACACAAAATCCCTCTGCATTTTCCCCCTGCATTTATGTTTTAAAAGCACTGCAGTGTTTTAAATCTTAAGGAAAATTAATATACATTACAATTTTTAACTGTGGTAATAGAAATGATGACAACCTCCAACAGTTTAAAGATGAACTTGTAATTTTAACTGAAATGAGCTATGGAACAACATTCACTCTGTCTTGACACTTCCTAAGTACCCACTTTTAGAATTAATCCCTACAACAACATGAATGAAATTTTCCTTTAAAGTAATAGATTTAAGGCAAGTAGTAAATGTCATACTATTTTCACAAACTTTTAGTAATCCTCTCTAAAATGACAGTTAAATTTATCCATTGACAGGTAGTTATTTAAGCACTATATTTTTATGGGAATAAACTTTCTGCCTGTCTACATTTAACAGTAATGTGTTTACAAGGAATCTGATGGTCTGCATTATGAAAATACAGGGAGCAATTTCTCTTGGCTTTAGCAATTTCTCTTGGCACTGGTCTATTTGAGTCATTTCTTTGTCCATTATCGTGTCTCGAGGGAATATATTAATGTTTTATTTGTTGCAGACAAGTTTTGTTCTAAATAAAATGCAAAATCTGTGTATTCCTTTTCTGATTCATCTAACACCATGAAATGAACTATTGAAAAAAGCCTGAGATATGTGCATAAATAATTTTAGAAAATATTCAAATACTTAGAATGTTTTATACAAAGACATAAGCCTTATATAAGCACAAACCTAGTCCATTTTAAGTTTACTTTTCACTCAAAAGCAACATATTAGTACTTTTATAAAGCAGCTGTGTTGAAAATAATAAAAACACTTGCTTAAATTATGATATGCAATATAGTTGTCAGAATTATATGGTTATTTTCAAGGTTCAATTTTACATCTTTTCATTAACTAAAAAATGTGCCTTATACCTATTAACCATCCTAGGTAACCATGAGTCTATTTTCTGTCTATAGATTTGCTTATTCTGGACATTTTAGATAAATGATATCATATAATATGTGGCATCTTTGATTCATCTTTTTCATTTAATACAAGTTTTTAAAGAAAAGCTTTAAAGCTTTTATTTCTTAAGATTCTTCCAAAATGTATGATTCAGTGATTTTTTAACATATTCACATAGCTGTGCAGCCATTTCCACAAATTACCTTGAGAACACTTCACCTCCTGAGAGGAAATCTCCCGTCTCCCCTCCTCCTTACCCGGCAATAGTTACTCTACTTTTTGTCTCTCTATAAATGTCTGTTCTGGAAATTTCATATTAGTGGAAAAAATATCCAGACTTTTCGGACTGCTTTTTGTTAGAATGATATTTCAAATTCATCTGTTATTCCATTAATTGGTACCTCTACTTCTATTCCCATAATGGGCATTTGTATAAATATAGTTTATCCAAGCATTTGTAATATTGATAATAATTGTGGTCATCTTTTTATGTGTTTAGTAGCCATCTGTATACAGTTTTTGGAGAAATATGTTTCAAATATTTTGCCTACTTTACAATTTTGCTGTTTGCCTTTTTGTTGTGAATTATAGAAGTAATTTTAAAACTTGAAAAAAAGCCACTCTCAGATGTATAATTTCAAATAATTCCTCCTCATTTTGTGCTTCTTTTATACTTGATTTTGTTATTTGAAGGGGAAAAGTTTTTTTTTAACTTTGAAGAATCACAATTTATTTATTTTGAATATGGTTACATTTGTTTCTAAATGTTTTATGGTTTTACCTTTCATTTAGATTTTTTAATCACCTGAATTGTTTTGAGATATGGAAGAAATTGTTTTTGGTATGAAATAGGAAGAAAATAATTGTGACTATACTCATAATTATTTTAGCTCGTGATTGATGTATGTTTAATTGCATTCCCATAGTATGAGTTTTGAAACACTTTTAGTTAAGTTTGTTACAGAGATTGTTTCATAGCTGGTATTGTGTATATACATTAAAAAAAATAACTTCTCCCAAACCAGAAATTCCTCTTCAAGGTTGTAGACACTACAATCTATTTTATCATTAAAATTTTGGCTAAAACATTAAACCAAGATATAATATTCATTACGAATAATCTTGTAAGAAGTTGCTGAAACAGAAAAACTTCTGACCTTTCTGTGTTGCCAAGCAGCTAAGACTCATGATAAATGTTTTCAGGATGAATGACAAAGCAAAGAGAGAGAGCTTGATTGTATGAATTATAATTTTTCCTGGACTCACTTGGTACTGTGAATGGACCTGTGTTTATTTATTGATTTTGTAAAACAAAACAAACCAATAAAAAACCCTCCTATCTTTATAACAGGAAATACTTTTTCAACTTGCAACAAAGTGTCCCCCAAAGTCTCTACACTGCCACAGAAATTTAGACATAAGTTATCCTTGCTGAGCAATCTATAAAGTCATAGCTATGGAGTCCTCAAGAAGCTCTTCCAGAGCCATGCTGCTAATATAGGTTTAACTGGTATTCAAAGCAATACGGATGCCTATAGATGTACATATTCATAGGTATAGATATATATTTCAAACTGGAAGAAATTCCAAATTTAAATTTGCTAAAGAACAAACTCTAAAAAAGATAAGGGATTTAATTAACTTCTTTTCAATAGGGACAATTAAACTTTGCATGGTTAATTATCTGTGTCCTTACATTATATGCTAAAGCAATTTTATAGAAATTTCCTATGTGTGCAAAACATGCATACTTAGAAATTATATATCACATGATTATTGACAATGTTATTTCTCTTAAAAAATAAATATATATTTAAGATATCTTTTTTTATCCAAAGAGACTGAAACTCACTCTCTTACCAAAATTTCATAATCTTTACAAAATATGTATTAGTTGTATACACTTTTATGAAATCACTAACCATCCTGGTAATCCTCAGAATTGAAATGCTATAAGATGTCTAAAAAGTATAAGAATTTTTAAAGCTTGGGCACTTATAAAACAAATTATCATTAAAATAAAAGTAGTGACTCTTTAGATTTTTTTGTCACATCAGACCAAATAATAGTTAAAATGCAGGGATAGTTTAGCTGTGTTATGTATTAAAGATATTTCTCTTTAAAAGAAAATTCTGATAGGATTTCCAAGAAGAAATGTCATTTCTAGTGCATGGCAAAGATGGCACAAATGTGGAAACAGATTGCTGTGCCATATTTTTGAAGAGATACCAGCTTGTCTTCAGGAACTGACCTACAAGTGAGGAAAGAATTGGGTCATACTAAGATGAGTTCCTTTTTTTGATTTAAACAGCTTCTGGCTCCAGATGAGCCTACAAGTTTAGCTCATTGTAGAAACTCACACATATGCTGTGTACACCTACTACATTCATTGTACATCTAAAATAATCTGATGTTTGTTTTTAGAAACATCTATTACTATAAGATTGGCATTTTTAGTGTTAATCATTCATTACAGTGTTTTCAGTATGAATTAGTATTTTCAGAATTATTGGTTTCTATCATTAATTGTAGAAAATGGACAAAGGATTACTATTCTTTTGGATCATTTTTCTATTTCTGACAAAATCTGCATTTTTAAAACAGTTTCTTTCTTTTTTTTTGTTGTTTTCCTTTTTTGAATCAGAAGCACTGAGGACTGAACTTGAGCTAAGGGCGTGTTCTCTACCAAAGAGCAATTGTAACAGCCTGAGGTACTTACGTTCTTTTAAATTTTATTTTACTTCATTTATTTTATTTCGTGGGAAAAAGGTAAAACAAAATTTCATAACAAGCAAATATCTTTGTTTCACTGTGATATCTTGCTATAAATTAACATGTTTATATGAATTTAACTAAATATTTGGAATAAATTGAATCCTCAATTCAGTTTAGAAGGCCTTATTTACCATTATGAAGTTTTTCAATCATCTGAATATTAAGTAAATGTCAATGTAATTTTTTTTTCCTTTGTTACTGGGCATCAAATACCAGACAGGCGCTTGTGCCACTGAGCTAAATCCTGGACCCGTGCCAATTTAACTTTAAATGTGGCAGCTTTTTAAATTTTTCCTTAAGGAAAATAATTGGTAAAACTAAGTATATACTATCAATTTTTACTTATGCTGGAGTTCTGAAAATTTTCCTGGCAGAATGGTTTCCAATCAAGGAAAATGGCCAGTTGGCCGTCTGACGTGGCATTTCTATGGGAATCTAGTAACGCAGACAGCAAAAGGTCACCACGGTCTTTTTAAACTTCATGTCACTTCTTGGTTCTACTACAATATATAAAAATTTGATAATATAGAATGATTCTGAAGTGTATTCCAAGATATTTATTATTTTGTTGATTCTATACTTTCGTGTACGTGAATTTATTTCACCAAATAGCAAAAATGATTTCTAAATAAGAATAAAACAATATTTCTGTCAGTGTTTGATTAGCCCTCTAATTCAAACTTACCCTCTAGATACATGGGCAATAGTCTAGAAAGAATATGAACACTAATCCCTTTAAAAAGAAAACTGTAGAGTCAATGGGTAATAATTACAAAAGAAAAATTTGTGAGTTAAATTTTATTCATTGTGAAATTTTTCATTCTTATATTTAAATAGAGCATACCATTTTAAATTATATTTTCATTCAATAACAATAATTTCCATAAAAATATATTTATCCACAATTCGTTATTGACCTGTGTTCTCACAGAGAATTCAAAAACAGAGTAGATGAGGGCTAATTCCTTGTTGAGTGAGGTTCCAAGCTCCTAATTACAGTTCAGGGACCGCAGCCAGAAAGTCCAGCACGCGCTTTCTAAAGTAGATTCACACTATTGCTGAATGTAAGGGTTAGTAGGTTTCTAGATCTTTATAAGTCATTGAAAATAAGGATAGTCACAGAGAAGACCTGATCTTGCTACATATTTCCTAAACATTTCTATCTCACAAATACAAGTTTTCCTATTTTTCTAATTTTCTTTTTCCAACAGATAATTAAGTTCTTATTAATCCTCAGTATTAACAACAATGGATAATTTGAAAGCTAATGAACAAGATGCTAATCATGAGCTTTATGGAATAGATTTTTTGTTCCTTGAAGTTCATATGAAAATATTGTGCTACGAACGTTAGGTAAAGGAACCAGCAGAAGTAAACGTTTAAATTGATTTAACTTGAATGCATTATTTAAATGTTTTATTTCCTTATTTAATTAAATGTAGAAAACCCATTATTTGAGAATGCTTATAAATCTCAAACCCAGTCAGGAAGAAAGATTTCTATTTTTTAAAGTCTAAAAAGTTTTGTCAAAATGCATTTCAATCCTCTGTCCTGTGTAATAGACAATTCATGATTTGAGAAGCTAGTAGACCAATACACCCATGGTTTAAATGTATGCCCCAGCTGCACTTTCTTTACCAGGTTTTTGTAAGAAAGATTGCATTAATTATAAAACATGCAAGTTAGACATTTCTTTCTGGAAGTAATAGCAAACAGAAACTATTCAGACTTTAGAATAGAATAGTATATAAATTGCCAAAATAGTTCATACTGCACTGTTTTGTGCTTTGTTTGGTTTGGTTTGATTTTGTTCTCCTAGTTTATTCTTCTCTGGCTTCCAGACTGTCTCCTTCTCTGGTTTCTAAGGCTGGCTCCTGTTCATTCTGATTCCTAAAGCATTATTCTCCTATCTCACTAGATTCTGAAATCACACATTTGGTATTTTTAAACGTCACAATTTTCATGATGATATCCATAGACCTCACCTGATTTTTGCAGATACGGCATTCGCTTTTATTCTTTACATTTACAGATATTTTACAAAGACTTTATAAATAAATATCTGATTTCTTTATCCTTCAAAACCTGAGAAAATTTTAAGAATTATTCTCAGTAAACTGCTTTACCTGCCAAAATTCCATGATTCTATAAACTGCACAACATTTTATATCCTTTTATACAGTAACTTTAATATTTTGTTAAACCATCCATACTGATTTCTACTGTATTTACCTATTTATTTGTTATTGCTACTACTCATTATCTAGGGCTTCTACATCCTATAATTTTCAAATTTCTCCTTTCAATATTACCTCATTAGCTCTACACACATCATTTAAAAGACACTGTAGAATAATCTTTCAAATAAGAAAAACAATATGAGTAACAATAAAATTATTTTACACACTATTACATTTTAGACACTATGGGAAGCACTTAATATATATCATGTTTGAAATTGAGATTTTGAAATGATAATTATTATAGCTTATAGACACGTTTTTAAAAATTTAGAGAGGTGAATTACAATACTTAAGTACAATATGACAGGATCTGTTCACTAATTTTTCATGTACACAAATTTCATTTCATTGCTAACTTTGATAAGTTTATCTTTTTACTTCTGAAGCATGATTTTCAAAGTTAAACTTTGAAGCTCATGTATATGAAACAAAAATACATGACAAAAATTTATTTAACTCATGAATTAACAGATTCTATAATCTCTTATAATCAATTTAAAGAGCATCTAAAAAAGTAGAGTATGTAAACAATTTAACAAAGAGACACTAAAATACAATTTCTGAAATAGATACGAAACAATTTAGTACCTGTGAAGCTATATATCTAGGATTATCTGTTCCATTAGAGATAATGTTCTTTTCCTTTATTTTGTGCCAGTGTCTAGGACTTAGCAAATAACTTCAAAATGTTTAAGACTTAAGATCAGTAGTAAATAAAGGTGCGAACTAAAGGGATTCTCTAATCAACAGAGCACAATAAAAATACGATGTAATCTACATGTTTAATTTCTATATTTCCCGAACATATTGAAATAAGGATAAAATAAAATTTCACATTATACTGACAATTAGGTCAATATATTTAAAATATTATTATCTAGTAAATTTTACAAATCAAGAGACTATTTGATTTTTTTTTTTTTAAATTTAAGCCTTCGGAGTGGGTGTGTATTTTAACTAGAACTTTTTTTACAGATAACAATTGAAGCGCACATTAGCCACGGGAAGTTACTGATATGATACGGGACCCTGTGAACATAGACCATGCTGGGCTGGCTGCCGTATTGTATGAAACGCCTCTTCTCTTTTATGGCCACATTTAAAATTTTCGGATTTCTTTTTTTGACAAGGTAGCAGTTTCCTTAAATTAGAAGAAAGTCATCTCTGTCTAGGAATTACTTATGCCTCAAAACTTAGATCAACTTACACTTTGTGCATCACTTTAGGATTAACACTAACATTTCGTTCTCACATGCGTGGTCCCTGACAGAACATAAATTTGGGTTGAACTGCAGCGGCTCCGTAGTATTATTTCATTTAATCATTTCAAGCATGTCACGGGCTACAGACACAGTTTTTCTTATATTATAGCTGGGAAATGGAAGGCAGAATAGTTTAAGAAACTCTGCCAAGGTCACCAAGTTAGCACATAGTGAACAAAGTGCCTCTGAGACTTTTCTCCGGATTTTTCTATTCCCTTTTTATTCTTTAGTACACCCCTCCACACCATATGAACAGATCTGCCATGTATTTATAATGAACATCACTTACTTTAACACCTACTCCGACACAATTATTTTATGTCATTTCTGACTCACCCTTTTATTCTAACTCCAAAAGCACTAGTCTTATACTTTGTTTTCAGCAGCAGCATGTGTTATGCGGAGAATCCTGATCGTGGAAGGCAACGTGGCCCATTACAGCTTCACACTGTCTTCAGAGCCTCTTCTGCCCTGCATTAACGTACCAGAGAGTAACTTCACACACACTGAGCTGCGATCAGGGAAAATATACTGTACTAGTAAAAATGGAGAAACAAATAATTGAGTTGTTCTGTGATTTTTTTCAGTAAAGAGAAATAAAGAATACTAGGACAACCAAAAGTAGTGGGAATATTTTTCCTCCTGTTCCGAGTCCTGTTTGAATTGTGATTGCATGGTGATCTAAAAACGGTTATCAAGTGTGACATATTGATGTAGGGGAATGAAACTCTAGATCTGCTATGTCCCTGTTCTCTAAAATCGAAGAATGAATTTTAGGAACAATGGAGGTTAAGAGCAGAATATATTTATTGAGAGGAAGAAAGCTTCTGTCTGGAGAGAGACAGAAGGGGTCCCAAGGGGGTTGCTAAGGACTCTGCCTTTTCCAGGGACTTTTTATAGAGTAAAACCATGGGTTCGAGGTGGCGGAAGACCTGGAGCTCACAGGGCAGATGGGCATAAGGTGGGACATAACTATCGTCAGCCAATAACATCAATAGTTCAGGTAAAACTGATCACATTAAGGACAAAGGGGGAAGAGAGCCACGTAGAAGGCGGGCATTCTTACAGAGCAGAAGTGACTCTTTCCTAGGGGGATGGGAGCTATTTAGAGTATCAATCCTCAGGATATGGTGCATTTGTTTGGCCTTTTGTCTTGAGGCCTGGCCCACAGCAGGAGGCGTCAGCTTCCCTCCCCCCTCCACCCCCGCCCCTGCCAGGTGTCTGCACTGGCTCGGTTGAGGACTCAGCCCAATCTCACTGCCTATACTATTTCTGATTAACTCAGCTGCCTGCAACAATATTAGGTGAGAGTAGTAAAAGAAATCAATGACCTTGTAGATAAAGCGATTGGGCTCAAGAACAACTTATCATTTATTCATGAACTAAAAGCATTAACCCTGTTCCTCTTGGTTACCCCAAAATACGTATTGACTAAGGAATATTTATTACTACGTTTTTATAATACCAATAAATGTAACCTGCAAAAACAAATCTTTTCTTCCCAACATTTTCTGTTGGCTTCCAGTAATTAACAAAACTTTTGGTATATTTGAGCCAGATATTCTGTACCCACACAAGATATTTTGCTCACTGTTACATGCAGATAAAATAACCAACCCAGCATATAATTCTTTGTTATATCTAATACACATTAGGTAACCCAACTTTCAAGGTCAGGACTTCTGGAAATCTTTCCTCTGAGAAACTATATACATCTGTTCTCAGAAATTTTAAATTTCTTCTTTTCTCAGAAATTTTAAATTTATTCTTTTCATGTACATTACCAAATAGTCAACAGTTTACAGGAAGAAAATTGTTTTCAAAAAAAGCAAAGATAAGCTTTTAAATATTTTCAACTAAAAAATAGAATTTTTTTAGTAATAAAAAGTAATATCTTGTTAACAACAGACTTTCTAATTATCTTTCTTATTAACATTAAACCATTTCATAGGCAAATAAGCAGTTTATTTTCCAGACTACTACTTTCCTGAGTTTGTCTCTCTTTATCTGACTTTCAATATGTTAATTCTACATGTTATTTTAGGTTAACAGGATAAAATTTATAGTACCATGTTTTTAAATAATGGGTTTAAAATGATTTTCAAACAGAACTACTATCATAGCCAAAAGGGTCTTTTATTTCATGCAACTAAAGACTTCCATCATAAGTATTGTATCTGAGTTATGGATTTGTTTAATGGTTGATTTTTTTTCCTAGTCATACAAATCTTGGATCACAAATATTCTTACTTGTTTCATTCTGAATAGTCACTTGATAATGTTTTATTCCACATTATTTGAAATGTTTAAGATCTAGAATAAAGCAAAGGAACTTAAGAAACCAAAATGAATTATACATAGAAAGTTGCTTATTGACTTGAGATTTTTATAAAAGTTTCCAATGTGACCTTCTCAGTTGATGTAAAACTCAGTCTCACAAATTTGAAATAGTTTTCACCTCAAGGGAAAAGTGTCAAACACTATCATGTACAGAAAATTTGTTTTTCACTATACTTAATTTTTAATAGGACCATAACCTCAATATTTATGATTTTTAATTTATATCATTCCTACTTCCCTGATCTTGCTTTTTCAAAGGAGTAGAGAACATAAGACAGTAAAGTCAAAATTTGTCTAATTTAAATTTCTTTTCTTTTTATCAAGAAGTTTGATTTTTGACATATGTTTTTTCAAATTACAGAAATGTAATTTCATGAGTTTAGAAAGAAATAAATTCTCTTAAAAATAGTTAAAGTTTTAAAGTTCTTTAATGTTACAGACAAATTCATGAGAGTTATGAATATAAAAATGAGGAATTTTTAGCAAATGGTTGGTACAGACTACTTTTTCTTTAGAGTAACCTTTTCTGCTGTAATTTGCATCTGCACCTGTTGGGAATGTGATTATTCAAGCCTTTGTTTTGCTTATAAGACAAGCTCCTTGGTATTGAAGTGGTGTGTATTAAGATTTCAACATTTAACTTTAAAAATTAAACAGATGACAATATTCAGACATCTTCACAACTTTTCCATGGCCTGGGATCACATTAGGGAAGACTGTGTGCTGTATTTATAGGAAAGAGCCATGGTGTTCTGCAGGAGGCTTGCTGGGGAAGGTGTATTTCCCACTCCCGTGTCCTGCGCCTCTCTAGTCCTGGTTACAATGCTGCTTTCATATCATTTGAAACATCAAAATGGAATAAAACAAAAGGGACATATTATCTTCATTTCAGTGGTTTAAAAGTTCAAAATGTTTGATATAATACTGAATCCATTTAGGGAAACAATACAAAACAAATTCTGACTTGACACAATCCAAATGTCATCATCCCCTAACTGAATAAGATAATACCACGCTATTGCAAAATTTTAAAAGTCTGAATAAGCATGTTGCTTTGAATTTAAAAAAATAAGAACAAAAAGGGAAATTTACCTCAAATATTAAAATGCTTTGTGATTTGGGGCAAGTCTGAGAACATGGTCCACTTTATTTTACTCATACAAATATTGACAACAATAGTCCTCTATTAATTTTTAATTTTATTTATTTATTTAAACTTTTTTTCAGCACTGGAGATTAAACCTTACTGAGCTACATTTCCAGTCCATTTTTTATTTTTTAGTTTTGAGCCAAGGTCTTGCTAGGTCATTAAATAGACAAGCCTGGGCTTGAACTATTGATCTTTCTGCCTCAGCCTCTCAGAAAGCTGGGAGTACAGACATGCACCACCACATGTGGATCCATTTGTACTTAATTAATATGGTATTAATTAATTGATATTATAATAATTGGTATAACTATAATTAATTAATTAATTAATGGTTTTTTAATTAACAATAATACCAATGAAGCCAGTGCTCTATGGGAGGCCCATAGACTCCTAGGATATTCTGGGTTAGCATAATGTTTATAAGGTACATGATGGATGGACTATCCATGTGCTGTACAGAATATAAGGAAAGTTTTATTTTCATTATACTTTTGCAATGTTAGTAAGCTTGAATCTCAGCAGCAGCAACAATGACATTTTGTACCAGACAATTCTTTGTTGCAGGAGCCCATGTCATCTATCGTAGGGTGTCTACTTAACAATATTTGTGGTCTACACTTATGCAATGTGAATGGTCACCTCCCTCCTGGAACTCCAGCCATGACAATCAAAGCTCTCTCTGGGTACTGCCAAACATCCTCTGTTAGATGACATTCTGTTCAGTAGAAACAAACAAACAAAAAACCCTGGAGTAAACTGCAACTCTTAAGTGTGCAGAGATATAATAAATTTCAATGATGTACAATAATACTCAAACTGTTTAAGAAATGTATTAAGATGCAGTAATGTAACAATATTTTTCTTTAGCCAAGATCAAAATTAGGTTAAATAATCATTTAATTCACTATCATGAAATAAAAGTGAACCACTTTCTAAGTCAGAAAAAAAGAGACAAATTTTGTGAAAGTGAATCAGAGTAAATTTACATTAATTGAAATAATCATGCAAATTCTTCAAACCAGCATTCACCTGGAAGATGCTGCATTTGCCTTTAAACCAACTTGATGTACAGATCCTGACCCTTGGTCACTTTTAATACCTGAGCAATTTCCTAAGCCTGGATGCTTAAAAATTTTCTTGCCTGATACTGTGTAAAAGCAAACAATTTATAAATTTCTGATGGCACACACAGAGATTCCAATTCAATATATATGAAGTAGAATTAAGAAATAAGCACTTTCCAGTCACTGTAGTAGAGCTACCATACTGAGTAACTCTGGAATTTCACATGTAAAAAGTACTAAAAATGGAACTTCTTGAAAACATTCTATCAGTTCTACCCCAAAGCTGAAGATGAGCTCCCATTCCCTGTTGAAATGGACCATGGTTATTGGTTGCCTCACTACAAATTCCTTGTACAAAAGACAGTTTGACCGACCATATAAAAAAACTATATGTATGCTTACATTTTTGTAATTATTGTGATTCAACATATTGGATTATATTGCAAAAAATTCTGATTTTTAATTAACAAATGCATGTTCCAGTGCATATATACATAAATAGATTTATAAATATCTAATGTTGTTTACTGCATTTTCAACTGTCTTGACTAAACTGATTTAATTATATCTACCTCCCTCTTTTCCCCAATTCTATCAATTCTGTCTCCTTTGGCAATTCATTGAGACAGATATATACATATCCACATATATGCACAGATATACATATATATATGAATGTATGTATATATATGGCATGTGTATATATATATATATATATATATATATATATATATGATATTTTGACTTTTGAACTAGCTATAATGAATTTGTTAACACCTGGTCATTTTTATATTTGTTTGATTCATAATTTTATTTTATCCAAAGATTCTCTTTTAACTTTTTCTAAATTTATCTTTACATTTTTTGATACTATGAGGAAATAAATTGCCTTCAACATGTTGGAAATCTTCTGAAGGAAAAGATATTTCACAAAGAACCATAGATCTATATGAAAGAAGCCTATTAGTAGTCAGTTTTATTAAATCATAATATATAATTTTCTATAGTTTTCTATTTAACTAATTAATGATTTTTATTGAAATTCATCTGGTCACATTTATCTTCTACTTCATTTGATAACTTGATATAATGGATTAAATATAAAATATGATCTTTTTATATATTTGAGATAGATTCATAATCAACTGGAATTTTTCTTTTGCAAGGATTTAAACTTTCAGTCAAATAGTCTTTTAAACTTTAAATTTAAGAATCATATAAGTGATAGTTTTTTAGAAAGAAAACCAAATGATTGTATATCATTTGCAAATCATATATTGTCATGTCTTTTTTCGTAAGATTTGTCAATAAAATGATCAAATGCATAAACTGTTTCCAATTTAGATAATCGCAGACAAATAATTTGGCTCAGCACTTGACTCAGGGTGTAGTTTCTAAAAAGAGCTGCTCTGACCCTAGTAATTCGAGGGGGAAAGCAAAAAAAATAAAAGACCAGACTCACATTTATTGAGTGTGATAACTCTCATATCTGTCTTCTTAAAGTTGAGTGGAAGGAAATATTGAAAATTCTGCACTATAGATAAAAAAAAAAAAAATGAATGTTGCCAGGCCTGGTCTTGTTATCTCTCTTTTTTTTTCTCTCCTTTTTTTTCCCAGTAGATGACCGCACAGCCCAAAATTTCCTTCCTAACGCAGTTTCTTTGTAAGTACTTTACTCCTTTCCTACTTCTGAGATGCCGCCCCGTTCCTCCTGCCTGTGGTCTGCATTAGCAAGCTGTTTATTTTAAATTCTAAGATGTCAACATTGTAATGCAGATGGTGCGGTTTCTTGTCAGAAAAAAAATTAAATATGCAGACAAGTGGATCTGCAACATCTAACAGTGAAAACAGACATCAAAGATCTACGCATAGGAGGACGCTGTAGAAGTGGTGATGCTCTGTAATTTTACTAATAATCTGCCCAAAGTAGCCGTAAATTTGAGCATACATTTTTCTGTCTATGAAAAACAAGTTTGATGATGGTTTCCACTTGATATCCATTTGGAAAACATCGGTTTAAATATGTGAAAATTGTAGCCACGTGCATGGTTAGAAAAAAAAAGTTTCTTTTTAATATAGAGTATAACTGTTAAAAGATTTGAGTGTATTTGATACTGTACCAAGATACCTGTATTACTTAAAAATCAATGGGTTTAGTCTTATCTAAATTGACTATACTCAGAGTGATTAGAATTTTTTTGACAATAAAGAGAAAAAGAAAAATTTTGAAATGTCAATTAAATTTCATTTTAGCATTTTACATTTATACACCTAAGACAAATATTTACTAATAAAGTAATACTTATTGTAAAGTATAAATGTAATACTTATAAAGTATTATGATTTATGAGGAGAAAAGTTATAGAAGTATAAGCAGCACGGTTAATATCATTGGTAATATTATTCTCAATATTGATCACTTCATAGCACTTTATCATTACTTTAAAGAAAAAGTGCTTGATAATTTCCATACAAAGGCAATCATTTTTGCATGCTAAAACTTAGTTATTAGCTAAATTAGTGTTAACTTAGTTTGCTTTAATATAATTTGTTAGAGTAAAAACAGGATGTGTGTTGGTATTCTGATAGGCTACCTTAGTGACAAACTGTAAATCTCACCTGTACGCCAGTATATACAAGGCCACTCATCCGGCTGAATTTGCAGACAATAACAAAGGTGCTGCCTTAGTTTCTGCTAATTGAAAAACCAAACAACCAACAAACACCGGTAAAATGTAACTTTTGTTACAATTGCTAAAACAATTTCTGTAGCTAAAGGATTTAAGCTGTTTTGCTGATCTTAAATATGAGTGACCAGCCTTAGTTCTCATTAGTGATGAAGCTATATTTCACCTAAATATTTCATATTATAATAATCTGCATGAGGCATAATATGAAGGTAATATAATCCTTTAAGATGAAGCTTTTTCAGGAATAATGTTTATTTGGTGATTGCATTTTAAGATAGAAAAATGAATATTCCATGAATATTATTTAAAAAATTAAAACATTTGTGAAGTAGTTATTAATAATAAGTAGAAGTAAAGGAAAGTGTGAGAAAGATTTGGAAAATTTGTAAGGCAGTTATGCTTTTGAAAGATCAAAATAAAAAACTCTGTAATAACTTATCAGAAATAAATTATTGGAATGAATTAAATACTGACTTAAATAAATTATTGTAATAATTTATGAGAAATATGAAAGAGTGAACTAAACCGATTTTATGACAGGACAGAGTAGAAGATTTTGTATGTGAAGATAAATCTTAATCACAAATGTAAGGACAAAAGCCCAATTTGCATATAAACTTATGTTTCACAAGGAAAACTGTTAGTATACACCTAAGTGAATTTAAACATCACCAACACTTCAAAAGATAGTGAAGTACTATTCTGACATAAAGTCACATAAACTTAGGTCATTTGTCAGAAAAGTAGATGAAACTAGAGACTTTAATATTAAGTGAAAGAAATCAGACACACAAGCCCAGATATTACAATGTCTCTTACATTAGAAACTCAAATTATAAATAAGGAGCAAAATAAAAAGTGGGTAACAGAAAGTAAGATTTTTCTCAAATGTGAAGGGAATGAAGAGGTGAAGTGACAGAGGGGGAAGGAAGGGGAGCTTCACACAGGAATGCGAACATTGTGTACTGCAAACGTGCATTAATGAGAAATATTTAAAAAAACAATATGAATTCCATACATTTCAATGAATTTTTAAAATGCAAAAAAAAAAAACCAAAAAAACTAAAATTTCTTCTATTTTAAAAGACCAGCAGCTTATGGTTCATTAAGAAAACTTCCCAGGAGAAATCTTGAACATTTTTTTGCTCACTGAATCACATATTCTCTAAAACCATCTTAACTTAGGTAAAGATTTAGCATCTGAATAAAATTCAATTTGAAAATTAAAACACAGGTTTGACTTTTCATGAAGAAAACTAAGTATGAGATAATTCATAGAATTCTATGTTCCATGAAATATTAAGCAGTCCTAAACTACAGGCATAATTATCCATGAGTAGTTTAACCAGGTGACTTTTAAAGTTAATGACCTCATTCAACTCAAAGGGTCATAGAAGCATAAATGTTATTAATCCATGCATTGGATATTTATACTGAGATTGAGGAAGACATTGCATAGATTAGGACACTGTTCTTTTGCAGAAACATGAACTTTTTTCAAGGTCATACTGCAAAGACAGAAGTGCAGTTTTGGTTTGCAAAGCATCCATTCATTCTACACAGATTTATTAAAAGTGTTCCATGTCCCAAGTGCTTTTTGTTCTAGACACAGACTGCTGAAAAGGAGAAGTCTACTTCATTCAGCCTTCAAGCTAGTGCATTTCCTTGTATTAGAAAAATTGTTAAAATGTTCTGTCCAATTTGCTTCTCATTTTTTTCAGTGACTGCAGTGCAGTGATATAGTATGTACATCTAAGCAGGGCATCTGGTGTTTGAGTTCATCTCACCTCATACCCACTTCAAATGTCTACTGATCATCAAAGAACAGATACTGCAGGTTTCTGGATGTGTTTAACATACTGTCAACTCATAGTGCACCATTAAGGATTCCAAAGAGATACATTTACCCTCTACAAGCCTCTAGGACAACCCTGCACTGCCTCGGTAATGTGGGGAGAGATAAAGTTTATTTCTTGGCACAGCTGTCTTCAGGAAGGAAACTGATCGTTGCTGTCAGGATGTCCTTGTGGCAGAATTCATCAATTATTTAGACAGCTGAAATAAAGAGATCGCCCATGCTGTGCTCAGTTAACTTTGCACGTATAGAGGTGCTGCATAGAACCCACTGATTAGTTTACAGCTGGTTTAATTAAAGCACAACATGTAAGGTAACAGAATTTCCCTTGATTACCATACCCCCCAAAAGACACACAGCTGGTTAAAAACCTTACAGTTTTGCCTAAAGTGTGACTATTATCTCTTGCAAATAAGACACACTTAAGAAAATTGTGTAAAAATGTGTATAGAGAATTTATGTACACTGAAAAAGTTAAAATTAAGAAATATTTTACTCTGTTTTTATTTCATCTTAATCAGTCTGAAGGCATCATAGTAAGGACCATCAGTTATTACAGTCTTAAAAGTATTTTTGAAAATATGTGCATGGAAAGTGAGTTAATTTCTTTCTACTTCTAAGTTGCACTCTTGTCTTGCAATTTTGCAAGTGTAAAGTTCACAGGAACAGAACTGGTCAAGAAGTTTAAATGAAATAACACATATGAAAGTTATTGGGCAATGTTTTCCTTGAATCAGTCACAAGAATGTTTAGAATTTTCAAAAATTTCTTTTATGCTTAAGTTTGATAATTTTTCTAACCAATTCTTAAGTAATGTATGGAGTGTGATAGATTTTCTATATTCTTCCTCATATTAATAGACCTTTGAAAATGAGAAAAATTTTGAGAGTTTAGAGGAGTAGATGACAGCAGCTTTCCCATGGCGTGATTTTGAGGATAGGAAAAATATTGAGAGCTTTGTTTCCCCAAGAGTCAGGGGTAGAAACTTTGAGCATATTAATTATTTTATTGCACTATGACAACACAGAAGATAATTCCAACGATCTTGATTCACAATGCTGACTCTCATATTTCCATTTTGGAAAGGACATATGAGAAGAAAATCAATGTGACAAGCTTCCAGAAATGAAATAGTTACTCAGAGCAAACTGCAGATTCTAATTGATTTTAGCATTTTCTATTGCTCTTAATCTCACAACATCGTCTGGGTCAGAGATATAAGAATGTTTCATCATTACTAAAACAAATAATTTTTTCTAATTCATAAGAAAGCAAATCTAAACCAACTTCAAAAATATGGTGGATATAAAGTCAGAGAAGATATTAATTAAATTTCAACATATGCTAAATCTATATACCTCTTCATATTTATAAATATACATCTAGGTGTACAGTACATAAAATGATGTTTGCATATAAATCTCTGCAGGTAAGTTAATACATATACACATATGAACAAGAGTTCTTCCAAGCCCTTTTCATATAACTCATTTAATCCTGACAGTAAGTCTATGCTTCAAGTGTTAGTATTGCATTTGAAATATTCAGTTATATTTGTTTTATGGATAAGACAATTTAAACACAGAAGTTAAGTAATTTAGCACATGATACACAATTTATGGGTAGCAATGTGATTCAATTTAAATCTTATCAGTTTAGGTCCAGAGTATGTAACCATGCATACAATAATTTTCTTTAGGATTAGTGATAAATTCAGTGTTTAAGAGAAATAGCATGAGAATTTTAATCATTAGGCCCATATTTTGTTCCTTTTGGATAATTTAGTGTGTCTCAGCTTTCTTAATAAGTTGGTGCAGGTGTGGTGCTCACTTTTGGGAATGATGGAATGATACAAACGTATGCCAAGCTCTAAGTAATTTTCTTGGGGATAGTAAATAATTTTAAATGATGTAATATTTACAGTTGGATAGTCAAAATTCACAAACACATTATAGATGATTTGGGTACGACAACCTTAAACTATTTATAAAAATTTGCTCAAGTTTATCCAGTAAGTTAAATACAACAAAGTGGGGCTGGGGATTTAGCTCAGCGGCATAAGCACCTGCCTTGCAAGGGCGCTGTCGAGAGTTTGATCCCTGGTAGAAAAACAAACAAAACAAAACAAAACAAACAAACAAAAAACCCCTGTCTCTCTGTATCTCTCTGAAGACGCTTGATCCAACTAGAGCTTGAACTGCGGCTGTGCATGTTAGGAATTTGCCCGGAATTCACACTATTTCTCTATCACACAGATCACAAATTCTGAGAGCATTTCAGAATCTCCTGGCTCAGTGAAAAAATAAGCATTTCTCTGAATTAAACTATAATTCCCTTTTAGTTCAGGTTTTTAAAAGAAATGTTGCAAGCTCTGTACACAATTTGATACTGCGCATCCTGTTCTTTGCTGGACTGTTGTCTGAATTGAGTAAGCAATCAGGGATCTGCATGGCACCGAGACATCGGCAAGGATAAAAACTAATCTCAGAATAAACCAGAATTTTAGCCTTTGGCAGAGGGACACAGCTTTAATTATGAGAAAAAACAATTTCTAAATGAATTGTTTATACAATGCCTGTTTTCAGAAAATTGGAAAGTGCCTTGAGCTTAGTAGAATATGAGAAATTGTAGAATTTATAAAATGTGTTTGCAATAAAATGTGCTTGCAGTAATGAAAGAGTAAACTAGCAAAAATTAGGACCTCACAGCTCAAAGTTAAAATGGAGCAGGGGCACTTGCAAGTGGGGTTTATTTCAAAATGTGCTGCATTGGCCGAGACAGTGAGGGACGTGGCGCTGGAGGAGGACACCTGCGAGTACAGGGGCAGTTTGGGGGAAGCCCAGCAGTGCAGGGCCTGGAGGACGGAAACGGACACATGTCCAGAGCACGGTGGATCACAAAATCAACAGAAAGGCAAGAGATGAAAGGTCT